>JAODAL010004489.1:0-156055 GCA_025379985.1 Phyllomedusa bahiana | reverse complement strand
CGCGATCGCATCACATCGCGCCCCTGCCCCGGGGCCCTCCTGGGACTAAACGAGGGGATTTTAGATCCAGATGTTTTACCCTCTGCTCCTGCCCCGCGGGGGTTCAGGCGGGGGCCAGATGGCTGCATGGTTGGGCAGTGCCCCGGCCGTGCAGCGGGGGGGCCTCCGGCCCCCTGGACGGGGTCCCGGTCGAATTGCCCCCTTGGGGCCCTGTGGTGCGCCAGCACTCGGCCCCCCGCCGGGGGGGGGGGGGGAAAACCCCCCCCCCTCGGCGGGCGCTGACCCGGCCTGCCCCCCGGGCCCCGCGGCCCGCCGGGCAAGTGCCCGGGTTTTGCCCTATGGCCATCCCGGGCCGGGCCCCCCTCCAGCACACCCCCCGTCTCGGTACATTAAAAGTCCCGCAGGTGCGCTGTAATGCCCGATTTGGCGGGCGGGAAAAATTTTAAAAAAAACTTAGGAACGGGGTGCACAATTCGGCTAAAAGACCCCAGCTTCTGGTGCACCCCGTCATACATGTCCCCCTTTGTGTTATTGAGTTGTCTTAATTATACTTGTTTATATTATGTACCGAACCCCCCGGCTTGTGCAGCGCCCCGGAAATTTAAAGGGTGTCGAAAAAACTGTAAAAATAATATTAATATACAGCATCCCTAGGGGGGCCCTCATTGTTCTTTTTAATGAATTTGTTTGTACAAAACAAATTTTGCTTTTATCCCTGTACATGAGACCTTTCCCCTTCTGTGAGGGCTGCAATGCATTTACTCCCTTTGGGGTATAATCTTGATTTTAAAAAATCACGTTTGTTTAAGTACGGGTGTAATCAATGAATAAATGCATACAGATATATGCATAGAGACCCCTTTTCTGTCTCTTACCTAGGTTAGTGTGGGAGGCGAACTGGCCCCAGGGTAAAAACCCCCAGTGAGCCCCCGGGGTGGTGGGCCCCTGGTCTGCTTTTCAGGACAAGGGAGAAAAAAAGGGGGGTGAAGGGAAGATCATGTACGTATGTGCAGTCATGTCTGTAGCTATAGGGTGGACCCCAAATATCAACTCCCGGTGGACCTAAGAATCAAAATTTTCTGGTGGGCCCCATTTTAAAATTTCTTACAAATTTTGTACTGCAGACACACGTTCATGTAGATGGGAATACATTTTATTGTTAAATTCGTTTTTTTCTTTTCCCCCTAGCTTCCCCGGTTTTTTATGGCAATGGAAAAGGGAAATTTGGATTTTGCCTCAAAGGTAACACAATAGGAATGTTGCAGACGTTCTGTGTCTTACCCCTCATGTATCAGTAGGTTTTTTCTCCTGTGTTTAAAAGAAAAAATTCCTTTCTGACTCCAAATCTGGCATCAGAATAATCCCTGTATCACATCCTATCTCCAGAATCTCATCCCCATAACCTGTGATATTATATTTTCCAAGAAAGGCATCTAAGCCCCTCTTGAACTTGTGCAATGACTCCACCACCAAAACCTCTGGTTGCAGCGAGATACAGTGTGTCACCGCTCTTACATTAAAGAATCCTTGGTGATGATGGTGAAACCGTCTCTCCTCTAGACTTATAGGATGCCCCTTGACGTTGTTATAGGCTGAGGTGTAAAAAGATCAAGCAAGAGATCCCTGTACTGTCCTCTCACATCTCAGTACATGGTAATTACATTGCCCCAAAGCCGTCTATTTTCCACGCTGAATAACCCCAGGTTTGATCCCCTGCCTTGGTTCTGCAACCCCCCCCAATCCCTTAACCAACCTGGTCGCCTCCTCTGCACCCTCTGTAGTTCAGCTCTGTCCTTCTTATACACTGCTGTCCAAAACTGTATAAAATATCCCATACGTGGCCTCATCAGTGACTTGTATACAGGCAGCTATGTTCCTATGTTGAGCATTTATGTCTCTGAGGCTCAATCTTTTTGCTTCTGCTCTTGTCAGATTTAAGAATATGTTGCAGTTGTATATACAGTAATACAGAGCGTTTCAGTGTATGAGCCCCATTATAATACCTCTGCTAGAGCCTCTCCTAACCCCAAATGCACAGAGCGTTCCCGTGTATCAGCCACATTATAATACCTCTGCTAGAGCCTCTCCTATCCCCAAATGTATAGAGCGTTCCAGTGTATCAGTCCCATTATAATACCTCTGCTAGAGAATCTCCTATCCCCAAATGTACAGAGAGTTCCAGTGTATCAGCCCCATTATAATACCTCTGCTAGAGCCTCTCCTATCCCCAAATGTACAGAGCGTTCCAGTGTATCAGCCCCATTATAATACCTCTGCTAGAGCCTCTCCTATCCCCAAATATACAGAGCGTTCCAGGGTATCAGCCCCATTATAATACCTCTGCTAGAGCCTCTCCTATCCCCAAATATACAGAGCGTTCCCGTGTATCAGCCCTATTATAATACCTCTGCTAGAGCCTCTCCTATCCCCAAATGCACAGAGCGTTCCCGTGTATCAGCCCCATTATTATACCTCTGCTAGAGCCTCTATCCCAAATGTACAGAGCGTTCCAGTGTATCAGCCCCATTATAATACCTCTGCTAGAGCCTCGCCTATCCCCAAATGTACAGAGTGTTCCAGTGTATCAGCCCCATTATAATAGCTCTGCTAGAGCCTCTCCTATCCCCAAATGTACAGTGTTCCAGTGTATCAGCCCCATTATAATACCTCTGCTAGAGCCTCGCCTATCACCAAATGTACAGAGCGTTCCAGTGTATCAGCCCCATTATAAACTCTGCTAGAGCCTCGCCTATGCCCAATATATACAGAGCGTTCCAGTGTATCAGCCCCATTATAATACCTCTGCTAGAGCCTCTCGTATCCCCAAATGTACAGAGCGTTCCAGTGTATCAGCCCCATTTTAAATCTTCTATACAAATAGTACTGCAGACACATCGTTCATGTAGATGGAAATACGTTGTATTGTTAACATTCTGTTCGTTCTCTACCACTAGGCTTCCCCAGGTTTTCTTATGGCCAATGGAAATGGGAATGGAAATTTGGATTTTGGCACAAAGGTAACATAATGGGAATGTTGCAGATGTTCTGTGTCTTACCCCTCATATATCAGTTGGTTGTATTTCCTGAGCTCAAGAGGAAAAATTCCTTCCTAACTCCAAATCTGGCATCAGAATAATCCCTGGATCACGTCCGATCTCCAGACTCCATAAACTTTGATATTATATTTTCCAAGAAAGCCATCTAAGCCCCTCTTCCCCTTGTTTAGTGACTCCACCATCTCCACCCCTAGTGGCAGTGAGCTCCATAGTGTCACTGCTCTTACAGTAAAGAATCCTCATCTGTGATGATGGTGAAACCTTCTCTCATCTAGACGTATAGGATGCCCCTTGTTGTTGTTATAGGCTGAGGTGTAAAAAGATCAAGCAAGAGATCCCTGTACTGTCCTCTCACATCTCAGTACATGGTAATTACATTGCCCCTAAGCCGTCTATTTTCCAAGCTGAATAACCCCAGGTTTGATCCCCTGCCTTGGTTCTGCAACCCCCCCATTCCCTTAACCAACCTAGTTGCCTCCTCTGCACCCTCTGTAGTTCAGCTCTGTCCTCCTCGTGCACTGGTGCCCAAAACTGTATAAAATATCCCATATGTGGCCTCATCAGTGACTTGTATACAGGCAACTATGTTCCTATGATGAGCATTTATGTCTCTGAGACTCAATCTTTTTGCTTCTGCTCTTGTCAGATTTAATATGTTGCAGTTTTGTGCTGTATTATAATGACAGTTTTTGTATATACAGTAATACAGTGCGTTCCAGTGTATCAGCCCCATTATAATACCTCTGCTAGAGCCTCTCCTATCCCCAAATGTACAGAGCGTTCCAGTGTATCAGCCCCATTATAATACCTCTGCTAGAGCCTCTCCTATCCCCAAATGTACAGAGCGTTCCAGGGTATCAGCCCCATTATAATACCTCTGCTAGAGCCTCTCCTATCCCCAAACGCACAGAGTGTTCCAGTGCCTCAGCCCCATTATAATACCTCAGCAAGAGCCTCTTCTATCCCCAAATGTACAGAGCGTTCCAGTGTATCAGCGCCATTATAATACCTCTGCTATACAGATAATATTTTGGACACATAACTTGTGTGAATGTCACTAGGTCCTATCACTAATTCTCTGTCCGTTCTTTAGGCGTCCCCGGCTCATCTCATGGCTGCTGGAAACGGATATATTGATCTGGCTGCAAAGGTAACAGAGCGACTGTTGTAAACTTTTAGGGCGACATGTATGATTTATGGTGCTTAGACGCCACTTCTTAAGCGCATTACATAAGTGTAGACTGCGCCTGAATCTATGAACCTGTTCTACAGCGGGTCATAAATCAGGCGCTTTCTAGCGCTTGTACGACACTTCTGGCTCAGGTAAACCACTTTCAAAGTGCTCTACCTGTTCCAGCTGTAATGCTCCTGGATTTGCCGTACTGAAGCTATAAATGTGCAGCTTCGTACGGTTATAGTGCGCCCCGCCTCCAGCACACCCCCCGATCTCAGGTACATTACAAAGTGCCGCAGGTGCGCTGTAATGCGCCTGATATTGGCGGGCAGGACATTTAAAACTATAGCGAACGGGGGCTGCACTAGATGTCGGGCTGAAAAGACGCCAGACTTCTGGTGCAGCCCCGTTCATACATGTCGCCATTAGTGTTATTGTAGTTGTCTTACATTATACTTGTATTATATTATGTACCTGAACCCCTCGGCTTGTGCAGCGCCCTGGAATTAATGGCTGTCGAAAAAACTGTAAATAATAATATTAATATACAGCATCCAATAGGAGGCGCCATCATTGTTCTTTTTAATGAATCTGTGATTTGTACAAAACAGAGTTATGCTCTATCCGTGTACATGAGACCTTCCCTACTGTGAGAGGCTGCAATGCATTTACTCCTTAGGATATAATCTTTGATTAAATCATCACGTTTTGTTCTAAGTACGTTGTGTAATCAATGAATAAATGCTATACAGATATATGCTATAGAGACCTTTGCTGTCTCTATACACTAGGTTAGTGTGTGCAGGCTTGAACTGGCCCACAGGGTAAACCCCCAGTGAGCCCCTGAGCGTGGTGGGCCCCTGGTCTGCTTTTCACAGACAAAGGCGGAGAAAGAGAGGTAGAAGGCAAGAGTCATATACAGTATGTGCATTCATGTACTGTAGCTGTAGGATGGACCCCAAATATCAAATCCCCTGGTGGACCCTAAGAATCAACTTTGCTGGTGGGCCCCAAGAACCAACTGCACTGGTGGCCCCAAGAATCAATTTTGCTGGTGGGCCCCAAGAATCAACTCCACTGGTGGGCCCCAAGAATAAACTCCACTGGTGAGCCCCAAGAATCATCTCCACTGGAGGTCCCCAAGAATCATCTCCACTGGTGGACCCCAAGAACCAACTCCACTGGTGGACCTCACGAACCAACTCCACTGGTGGTCCCCAAGAACCAACTCCACTGGTGGGCCCCAAGAACCAACTCCACTGGTGGGCCCCAAGAACCAACTCCACTGGTGGGCCCCAAGAATCAACTCCACTGGTGGGCCCCAAGAATCACCTCCACTGGTGGACCCCAAGAACCAACTCCACTGCTGGGCACAAAGAATCAACTCCACTGTTGGGCCCCAAGGTTCAACTCCACTGGTGGGCCCCAAGAATCACTGGTGAACCTCTCCTATCACTAAATGTACAGAGCGTTCCAGTGTATCAGCCCCATTTTAAATCTTCTATACAAATAGTATTGCAGACACATCGTTCATGTAGATGGAAATACGTTGTATTGTTAACATTCTGTTTGTTCTCTACCACTAGGCTTCCCCAGGTTTTCTTATGGCTAATGGAAATGGAAATGGAAATTTGGATTTTGGCACAAAGGTAACACAATAGGAATGTTGCAGATGTTCTGTGTCTTACCCCTCATGTATCAGTCGGTTGTATCTCCTGAGATCAAGAGGAAGCATTCCTCTGCTATCCGGATAATATTTTGGACACATAATTTGTGTGAATGTCACTAGGTCCTGTCACTAATTCTCTGTCCATTCTTTACCGTTAGGCGTCCCCGGCTCATCTCATGGCTGCTGGAAACGGAAATATAGATCTTGCTTTGAAGGTAACATAGAGCGACTGTTGTAAACTGTTGGTGTTTTAGGCCTCATGCTTAGGCGGTTTGGTAACACAGACAAGTCTGCTATATGTATGGGCATGGGAGTTCGATATCCTTCCTACCTTTTCTTTAAAACCAAACCCTAAGCCCTGACCACCTCCTGCCGCCTCCACCTGATAAATATTTCCTGAACCTCTCCTTTCTTGACTTTGACTCCACAAAATTGCTTGTTCAAGCCGTCATCATCTCATGGATTACTGCAACCCCTTTTCCCTTGGGGCCCCCATTAGTACCTGTTACCCTTCAATCCATCCTCAACCCGCTGCCCCGGCTATTCACCTCTCTCCCTCGCTACTCCTCTGCTCTCCCCCTGGCCAACCCCCTTCACTGGTTTCCCCATTGGCCCAGCGGATTCAGTTAAAAACACTAAAACCATGCCCTACAAGGCTCTCCATAAACCTCCCCCCTCCTACATCTCTGCCCTAACTCTGATAACCCCCCTCTGCAACCTCCGCTCCTCACGGGACCTTCTTCTCTGCCTCCTCTTTTCAGCTCTTCCCAACCCCTCCCAAACTTCTCCCCTTTCCCCCCTTCTCTGGGCTTGCCCCCCAACACATCAGACTCTCATCCCCCCACTATTCAAAAGCAACTGAAAACCCTCTCTTTTAGGAGCCTATAACCAAAAAAATAACCCGCACCCTTACCCCATAATAACCAGCCCGTTCCCAAACCTCCTTTTCCCTTCCCATTGCAGATTGAAATTTGTGGGCAGGACCTCTCCTTTTTGATACTGTGTCACTTAGTTTTACTGTATTTGGTCTTTTTTTATGCACCCCGAACCCCCCGGCTTTATACAGCGCCTGGGAATTAATGGTGCTCAAAAGTAAATAATAATAATAATGATATACAGCATCCGATAGGACACCCCATCATTGTTCTGTCTAATGAATCTGTGATTTGTACAAAACGGAGTTCCAGTAACGCCCCATTTAATACCTCGAAGAGCCTCTCCTACCCCAAATGTACAGACTTTCCTGTGTATCAGCCTTTTAAAATACCTTGCTAAGCCCCTTCCTTTCCCCCAAATGTACAGTGCTTTCCGTGTATGACCCCCCATTATAATACCTCAGAAAGAGCCTCTCCTACCCCCAAAAGTACGTGTTCCAGTCCTCAGCCCCATTATAATACCTCAGCAAGACCCTTCCTACCCCCAAAAAACGCACAGAGTGCCCAGTCCCCTCAGCCCCTTAAAATACCTCTGCTAGGGGTTCCCACCCCCAAATGTACAACATTCCCATATAAGCCCCATTATAATCCCTCGCTAGAGCTCTCCTATCCCAAATGTACAGAGCTTCCAGTGTATCAGCCCCATTAAAATTTCCCTGCTAGACCCCTTCCTTCCCCAAATGTACAGAGTATTCCCGTATAAAGCCCATTATAATACCTTGCTAAGCTCTCCTACCCCCCAAATTACAGTTTTCCAATGTATCAGCGCCATTATAATACCTCTGCTAGAGCCCTCCTACCCCCCCAAAAACAGTGCGTTCAGTGTATCAGCCCCATCATAATACCCTGCTAGAGCCTCTCCTACCCCAAATATACAGACGTTCCAGGGTATACACCTTAAATCCTCTGCTAGACCCTCTCCATCCCCAAAATACAGAGCGTTCCGGGGAATCCCCCCCATTATAATACCTCTGCTAAGCCTCTCCTATCCCCAAATAACGAGCTTTTCAGGGGTATCACCCCATTATAATCCTCTGCTTACGGAAAATATTTTGGACACTAACTTGTGTGTATGTCACTAGGTCCTATCATAATTCTCTGTCCTTCTTTAGGCATCCCGGGGTCATCTCAGGGTGCGGGAAGGAAATATTGATCTGGCTGCAAAGGTAACGTAGCGCGACTGTTGTAAACATTTGGGGCGAGGTGTATGAACGGGGCTGTGCCAGTCTTCTGTTGTACTTTGAGCCAAAAATCCTGCCATAGCCCTGTTGTATAGATGTATGGGCAGTCATATGCCAAAACTTGCTGCATTCTGCACCAGACACAACACTTTTAAATGCACCAAAAATATGCACAGCAAGGCAATACCACGCGGGAATGTAGAAACCCACCAGACATTTCATAACCACTCCTCGCACCAAGAAAAAGACAATTAGAACTGGTGAGTGGGCGCCAAGTTCATACATGTTGACAGTTCAAAGAAAAGTGGCCCTATGCGCCCCTTTGTTAATTCGTAGAGTAGGAGAGAGTAAAAGCTGTCCGACTAGTGCCGGCCAACAGCAACCCAAACATAGGCGTACCGGAATTTTTACACCGGCCCCAGCATCCCCCGACTCCGCAATGAATCCTCCCGCTCGGTGCTTAAAACTTTCTTTTTATTAATAAATAAAAAGACAGCAAACGGACACACAGGATGACAACCTGACTAAGGGTTTTCCCGGGCTAGCCCCCCCTTGTTACAGTAAATTTACCTGATAAATGTCTTTAATTTTAAAAAAACTAATACAACCAAAAAAGGAAACAGGCTGATCATGTACCCTTGATGACGTAGGTGGGGAAAACCCCGGACAAAAGGAACCCTGGGACCTGTAGGGGAAATTTTTTTTTTATGTACGGACCATATATGTAATACTGCTCCAAAAAATAAGTATAATATAGCAAACTAAGTATAGACATTATCCCTATATTTAATCAATGTAAAGCCCTGTGATGATGGATTCTCAGAAATTTGTATAATGGGTCCGTTCGATTTTTTAAGCCCCTCTGGTCTCGCGTGCTAGTTTTAAACCCAAAAATGTTCTTTTTCCCTTAATTTCTTACCCAAATTTTCCGCCCCGATATGGGCGTGTAAGGTTTCAATGGCAAAATTTAAAGGTGGAAGATTCCCTGAATGATTTCAAAAAAATGTCTTGCGGCCTGCTTTGGCCCCTGTTGATTCTTAATAGATTTTAAAATGTTTAAATGGGGGTTGGCTTACGGTGGGTTTAACCACATTTTTTTTTGGCATTTTAGTCATTCTAAAACGAGTAAAGGGAAATGTTACAATTTAAGAATGATTTATTTTAATCTCTCAGATTTTTTGTATCCGTAAATGTAGATGTTTTTCTAGTAATTCTGCATTCCCACATCGCCCCCTTCCACACTAAAGAACCCTTTTTGTGCACTTTTTTTCCCTGGAGTTTTTGGTTTCCAAAAACTGCTGGAAGATATTAAGTCCCAGGGTTTTTTCCCCTTTCTTGGGGACCCCCATGGGACCCTTTGTCCAAAATTTTTTTGGTAATAATCATCCTGTCTCAATATATTCGTTTTTTTTTAAAAGATTTTTTTTGTTTTCCCCCAAAATTTTTTATGTATTTAATGGGAAAACCCCAAATTTTGTTATGTTTTTATTGTGTTATTATGTTTTGTTTGTTTTCTGGCTTTTCTAAAAATTGTGTTTGAGTTTTGCTGAAAATTTTTTTTGCTTCCCCATCTAATTTTTTGCCGGGAACCTCTTTTTAATCTTGCATCAATAATTTTTTCTTCCCTCTGATAGTTTTTTTTTTAAAGGCTTTTTTCTTTTGGCTTCACGTTTTTCGCTTTGGTATGGTTTAATGTACGGGACGCGGGAAAACATTGGCCCTCAAAATAGAGTTACCGGGTTGGGGCTTACGGAAAATTGTGGTGTATTAACCCCCTGTTTTTGCCCCCCTTGGCAATATCAAAAAAGGGAAATAGTTTCTTTTCCCAAAAGATCCTGTAAACTTTTTATTAAACTAAATTGTCATTGTATACTCAAAAAAGGACTGTATGACGCTACATCCGCCCCAAATGAGGGAGGGCGTCGATGTAGCGCCCATAAGCCTAGCATCCAGTCGGATTTTCTGTTGTAATGGCGTGGTGCTCCCCACGCCTTGTGAGGTTAGCAGAGAGGGGGGGGAAAGTAGCTCCCCTAGGTGCTCCAACTCGCTGTAAGTAAAAAATTTTTTTCAAACTTGAAGTAATTCTTTCCCCTAAAAGGGGTGTTTATTGAAAGGGTAAATTCCTGCAATGCTTCATTGTTCTTTGATTGTTTTTGAAAAAAAGCTCTGCTATCAAAGCTATATTGTTGGTAGCTTGAATACAACTGACCCATACAGCTAACCAACAATAGTTTTTAATTTTTCCTGGTTTCCTGATAGCAGTTTAAAACGCCTTTGTATCTTTGATATAAAGGGGTTTTTTGACGATCTTGAAATACCATCAAATTTGTGTGCCAAACGTTCCCCTAAAGACTCATTACCCCATTTATAGGTCTTAAGGGCCCGGTGGAAACATGTTTTGTGAATTTTTTGGGGCTCCATAAAAATGGGGAAACGGTTCATACCTAAAAGTAATTTTCTGTTTATCCGATATACACCCAGGTTAAAACCATACTGTAATTGCCTTTTTTCCAATTTATCTTAAATGTATCCTTAAAGTCTTAATTTTTTTTAGGTTTCAGCAACTTCTAATTTTTATAGACCCGGGGGGGTATATAAACCCCCGCAATTGCACAAATGTGCCCCCCCCCCTAGCCTTTTTTTATGACCAATTTTTGTTTTCTTTAATTCTTTTTTGGGGTTTTTTTTTTTCCCCTTTAAAGGTTGCCCCGATTTTATTTTTTTGGGGGGGTTTTTTTCCTAAAGTGATTTTTATGTCAATTAATGGGTCCGTTCCTGGCTATTGAAATTATCTAATGCTGTTTAACCCAGCTTTGTGGGGGTTTTAAAATTTGGGGTTAGGGGTAAAAAATGTTTTTACTACTCCCTATCCTATTTAATGTATCCTCCGTAGTGCCCCCCTCAATGACTCCTGTAGAGATTTTATCTAGTTGCTCCCTAAAAATTTTTTTTTATGTGCAATCATAAACAAAAAAAAGTCTTTTTCGTGAGTAATCTCGCAAATTTGTTGACGTCCATTATAATAGCAAAGGGATCAAAATTACAAGTAGGGGAAAAATTTAGTCCCTGTTTTAATATTTCCATCTGTGCTGTAGTCAAAATGGTAGGGGTAAGGACTATGACCTGAGAAGTCTCTTCTAATTCTTGTAGATCCTCTTCTTCTGCGCAAATGTCCACGCCATATACAATGAAGACAATCCATATCTGAATGCTATGGTCTGGTATGGGCGCTACATCGACGACCTCCTCATCATTGGGGTCGCGATGTAGCGCTCATACAGTCCTTTTTTGAGTATATCAATGACAATCGTTTAATCTACGGTTTACAGGATCTTGGAACAGAATATCTATTCCCTTTTTAGATATATGCCTAAGGGGTGACATAGAACAGGGCATTATTACTACCACAATGTACCATAAGCCCAACACAGGTAACTCTATTTTGAGGGCCAATAGTTGCCATGCGTCCAGTACAATTAAAGCCATACCATATGGCGAATATGTGAAAGCCAAAAGAATATGCACTTTAACAAAAGACTATCAGAGGGAAGAAAAAATTATTGATGCAAGATTAAAACAGAGAGGTTACCAGGCAAAAAATCTAGATAGGGCTAAGCAAAAAATTGACAGCAAAACTCAAACACAATTATTAGAAATGCCTAGTAAGAACAAACAAAACAATAATAAGCACAATAATAACAGTAACAAATTGGTGTTCTCCATGAAATACAGTAAAAAATTTTGGGAAATCAAAAAAATCTTTTTAAAAAATCTGAACATATTGAGACAGGATGATTTACTAGCCAAAATTGTGGATGAAGGAGTCCTATGTGTCCCAAAGAGGGCAACAACCATAGGGGATTTAATATCTCCCAGCACATTTGTTGGAAACCAAACAACTCCAGGTAAAGCATGGCTAGCACAAAAAGGCTTCTTCATGTGTGGAGGAGGTCGATGTGGCACATGCAGATTTACTAGAAAAACATCTACATTTACGGATACAAAAAATCTGAGAGATTACAATATAAATCATTTCTTAAATTGTAACAGTTGCCATGTTATCTACGTTATAGAATGCACTAACTGCCAAAAAAAGTACATGGGTAGCACCATCCGTAAGCTCAAGACCCGCATCTCAGAACATTTAACAACAGGCAATCTTTCCACCTTTAAATTTTATGCCATTGAACACATTACACGCCCATATCGGGGCGGTAATTGGGATAAGAAATTAAGGCAAAAAGAAGCATTTTGGATTTTAAAACTAGGTACGCGGGCACCAGAGGGCTTGAACTATCGAATGGACCTATTATACATATACTGAGAATCAATACATCATCAGGTCTTTACATTGATGTAATATATAGGTATATATGTCTATACTTAGTTCTGCTATGTTTATACTTACTTATTTGGAGCAGATAGTTACATATATGGTCCGTAGCAGTAAATTATCCCCATACAGGTCCCAGGGTTCCAGTTTTATGCTCCGGGGTTCCCTACTCTACGTCATCAGGATCACATGATCACGACCTGTTACCTTATTGGTTGTATTATGTTTTTAAATTAACGACAGTGATACATGGTAAATTGACTGTGAACAAGGGCGTGCTAGCCCGAAACGCGCTAGTCAGGTTGTCATCCATGTGGTGTCAGTTTGCTGTCTTTTATATTTATTAATAAAGAGAGAAAGTTTTATAAGCAGCCGAGCGGAGGATTCATTTGCGGAGTCGGTGGATGCTGGAGCCGGTGTGAAACTTCCGGTACGCCTATGTTCATACATGTTGCCCTTGGTATTTAGGCCTCATGCTTAGGCAGTATGGTAACACATACGGGTCTGCTATATGTATGGAGCATGGCGAGTCTCAGACTATGCTCTGTATATACAGCTGGATGCACGCCATCATTGTTCTTTTTTATGAATCTGTGATTTGTACAAAACGGAGTTATGCTCTATCCGTGTACATGAGGCCTTCCCGACTGTGAGAGGCTGCAATGCATTTACTCCTTAGGATATAATTTTAGCCTGAATCATCACATGTTGTTCTCAGTACTTTGGGTAATCAATGAGCATATGCTATAGAGACCTTTGCTGTCTGTATACACAAGGTTAGTGTGCCCCTGGTCTGCTTTTTAGGGACAAAGGCAGAGAAAGAGAGGTAGAAGTCATGTGCAGTTATGTATAATTGCAGTATGTTGGGCCCTAAGAGTCAGCTCCACTGCTGGGCCTCAAGAATTAAATCCACTGGTGGCTCCAAGAATCAATTCCATCGGTGGTTCCAAGAATCGACTCCACTGGTGGGTCCCAAGAATCCACTCCACTGGTGAACACCAAGAATCAACTCCACTGGTGGGCCCCAAGAATCATCTCCACTGGTGGGCCCCAAGAATCATCTCCACTGGTGGGTCCGAATAATCAACTCCACTGGTTGGCCCAAAGAATCAACTCCACTGGTGGTTCCATGAATCAACTCCATTAGTGGGGCCCCAAGAATTAACTTCTCTGGTGGGCCCCAATAATCAATCCAATGGTGGCCCAAAGAATCAACTCCAGTGCTGGAATCCATGAATCAATTAAACTGGTTGGCCCCCAAGATTCATCTCCACTGGTGGGCTCTAAGAATCTGCTTCAACAGTTGGTCCCAAGAATCAACTCCACTGGTGGGCTATAAGAATCAACCCCACTGATAGGCCCCATTAATCAACTAAACTGGTGGGCTTCAAGGATCAACTCCACTGGTGGGCTCCAAGAATCAACTCCACTGGTGGCTCCAAGAATCAACACCACTGTTGGGCTCCAATAATAAACACCACTGGTGGCTCCAAGAATAAACTCCACTGGTGGGCTCAAAGAATCCACTCCACTGGTGGCTCCATGAATCACCTCCACTGGTGGCCTCAAGAATCATCTCCACTGGTGGGCCCAAGAATCATCTCAGCTGGTGGCTCCAGGAATCAAGTCCACTGGTGGGCCTCAAGAATCATCTCCACTGGTGGCTCCAAGAATCAACTTCACTCGTGGCCGCAAGAGTCAGCTCCACAGGTGGCCCCAAGAATCATCTCCACTGGTGGCCTCAAGAATCAACTCCACTGGTGGCTCCAAGAATCATCTCCACTGGTGGGCTGCAGGCAATCCAGTCCAACAATGAGTGTGGTTATGCAGTCTGTAGACATTAGGTTAGCAGACTAGAGTAACAGCTTGGCTACAATTCCCCTGGTATCACGTCACCATAACCAAAAGCATTTTATCATTTTGGAGCCTGTGATGTGGCTCTAACACCTGTCAGTGAATGACTTCCTGCTAAGCACGTGTTGGGCTTATGCTTAAACACAGCAGCCGACCTGCAAATGCCGAGCTGCAGTGTAAAGCACGAGTGAGCTTGAGCCTTAGATAGGGTAGGAAGTGTCTGTGCCCTAAATAAATACAGATAAAACACAGCAGCCAAGTGTATAGCAGGGCAGCGTTACCGATAGGCCTCTACTGCTGTGCAGCATTTTTAAACACCTGCTTTAATACTACTTTGCTTGATTGCAGGATAAAGACGCATTGGGACGACCTCTCTCGAGCACCTTGCCAAGGGCTCAGTATCAACCCTGGGAGGCAGTGAGTACATAGCTTTCTGGTGTTTTGCTAATTGACAAGTAGAACGACCATGAATGTGACAAACATCTTGCTTTCTTTCATCAGGACGCGGTTGGTCGATCCCCTGTAGCACGAGGACAGTATCAGCCCTATGAGACGGTGAGTGGAAACTGGCTATATCTGTGCTATATCTTCTATATACAGGCGCTCCCGGATGTTCATGGTATTTTCTACAGCATTTTGCTGGATAGAGCAGCAGTTTATGCTCCGGAGCTGCAGTTCTTGTTACTGGGGAAAGGAAGCTGCAGCATTGTCCACCGTTGTAGAGAATGTGGAGAACTATTTGTAGCGACAAAACCGCATATAAGTGTGTGTGTGTATATATGTATTATATATATATATATATATATTATATATATATTTATATATATGTATATATATATATATATATATATAAAATATATCTATATATATATATTATATATGTATAAATATAGACATGTCCCTGCCCCGTTATATAATTGTACAAAAAGAGGTATTTATAATCTTATATATTAAAATACTAAGATGATGGCTCCAAAAAAGAAGAATTTTGCTTCCATATAAGATGTGGTTCCTCTCGTAAAATATGTACTCCCTGCAGAATACAGTAGAGCATAGGAGAATCTAGTATAGACGGCGCCACCTAGATGCATGGTCTCTGTGAAATGTCTTATATGGACTCAGTTACACTGTACAAAAATAATCTACATAACAAGTTGGTCAACTATATACTGCAGATCTGCATTCACTGTCCTGCTGGTTGCTCCAAGCAACAGCCAAAAAGCTAAGTAAATGAGACGCATTATACATTGGAGCATATGTTTCTATTACCAGGACGGCGCTGGACGGGTGGGATCTACTCCTAAGCGCACAGGGCAAGGTCAGACCTGGGCACAGGTAAGTCTCATTAATTGGAGATTGAGCGATTGATTCAAAGAGGCACATTTGTTATGGAAATTCTGGTGGAGTGTGCACCAATATACTGCTGAACATGCTTTACAGCACATTCACTATGTTGTCAACCTCTGAGACCAGCATCCAAAAGTGTTGGCTCAGAATAAAGAGCCGCTCACACTCGTGCACTACTCTCCATTCTGTTCTATGGGAGTTCCCAGTACAGGTGAGTGCTGTGTTCTCCATTCTGTTCTATGGGAGTTCCCAGTAAAGGTGAGTGCTGTGTTCTCCATCCTGTTCTATGGGAGTTACCAGTACAGGGGAGCGCTGTGTTCTCCATTCTGTTCAATGGGAGCTCCCAGTACAGGGGAGCGCTGTGTTTTCCATTCTGTTCAATGGGAGTTCCCAGTACAGGGGAGCGCTGTGTTCTCCATTCTGTTCTATGGGAGTTCCCAGTACAGGGGAGCGCTGTGTTCTCCATTCTGTTCTATGGGAGCTCCCAGTACAGAGGAGCGCTGTGTTCTCCATTCTGTTCTATGGGAGTTCCCATTACAGGCGAGCAGTGTGTTCTCCATTCTGTTCTATGGGAGTTCTCAGTACAGAGGAGCACTGTGTTTTCCATTCTGTTCTATGGGAGTTCCCAGTGCAGGGAGTGTTGTTTTCTCCATTCTGTTCTATGCGAATTCCCAGTACAGGGGAGCGCTGTGTTCTCCATTCTGTTCTATGGGAGCTCCCAGTACAGAGGAGCGCTGTTTTCTCCATTCTGTTCTATGGGAGTTCCCAGTACAGGGGAACGCTGTGTTCTCCATTCTGTTCTATGGAGTTCCCAGTACAGGAGAGCACTGTGTTCTCTCCATTCTTTTCTATGGGAGTTCACAGTATTGGGGAGCACTTTGTTCTCCATTCTGTTCTATGGTAGGTTTTTTTTTTTATTAAGACATTGGACACCACAATGGAAACCCGACAGACCCTGTTGTAGTCAGTGGAGTCAATGCGTCGGGCGCCGTTGGTGTCTGTTATAGAACGAAACCAGTTCAACCTCTGTGGTGGACTCTCCAAACAGAACCTCTGACGCAGATGTGAACCAGGCCTTACCCTTCCATCAAGTATTTATTAATAGTCTGTTTTGATGTGAAATGTACGTGTTGTCCGCATTGCACAATACTTACACTTTACCTCACATTTTAGGGAAACCAGTCCATGCAGATCCAGAATGGCACCTGGCATCAGGTAAGGTCATTTTTCCTATTCACACAGTCTAGATTTAGTGTAGATAACCCCTGCATCCACATCAAGTATAAATCTAGTATAGACAGCGCCACCTAGATGCATGGTCTCTGTGAAATGTCTTATATTGCCCATAGCAAGCAATGAAATAATTACTTCCATTTCCCAACTATTCTAGAACAGTTATGGACAGTGGCAGGATTGTTTTTTTTATTTACACCGAATATTTCTGCTGTTTTGGATTCAAAATCCTAAAACCTAAAATTTACCCAAACTGCAATATCTGAACCCGGCCAAAGAAACAAGTGGATGAAGGGATGAAGACAAAGGATTTGCAAATGCCTACTTTTTGGCATCTGTTGTGGAGCTGATAACATGCAGATACCTCATAACAGGGCAATGCTGTAACGCACTGTATATGACAATGCAGGCATGCAGTTCCCCTCTTCACCACTAGATGTCCTTACAGCAACATGCAATAAATAACTTGCAATAGATAACAGTAACTTGCAATAAATAAGGCAGAAGAACCATCTAAACCAAATCAAAATAAAAAAATTTGGACAAAGTCGCAGAACAACCTTGATATTTGTTGTAAAACTGTTTACAATCTGTGATGTTTTTCCTTCTCATCAGATAGAACGATGAACCTTTTCTCTCCAGAGAGCTTGATGCATGTGAGAGAGTTTGTGAAAATTTTAAAGCTGTGTTTTATGGGTGACCAATATTATGCTGCCACCACCTATATTTTAAGCCTTATCCTCTTTAGGGCGGCATCTGCCACTGAGCCAGAGTGAGGTTTAATGGACACTGTGCAGCTGTATGTGCTTTATATGGGAGGTGAAAGACGTCCTACTGCTCATCCCTTCTTTGTTGCTACGGAACCAGAACCCTGTCTTTTCCCTCAAGTGCTTTTCTCCTGCACTACCTAATGTCTTGGTGCGCTCTTAGGCTATGTTCACACGGCTTATTTTGGGACGCATTTCGCCACGTATTGCGCTCTAATACAAGCGAAATGCGTCCCAATCATTACGGTAATCCACAGTTCTCATAGAGAACTAGGGATTACGCCCCCTCTCCCGGCTCGGACAATATGATCGTATTGTACGAGCAGGGAGATAATTGACATGTCACTTATTCATGGCGCTCACACGGCGCAAGTAATGACAGTCTATGGGGCCGGTGGGCTGCCGCCACCCCTACGCGGCGGGAGTACGCGCCGATCAGCTGGACTCCCAAAACACCCGGCGTAATTGCGGGCCGTACTGTACGCTCCGCAATTACGCCGTGTGAACATAGCCTTAGGGCGACATGTATGAACAGGGCTGCGGCAGAAGTCTGGTTTCTTTTCAGCCCGAAAACTAGTGCAGCCTCGTTCGGTATATTTTTAATCAAGCGAACTCCAATATCAGGCGCATTACAGAGTGTCCGCGGCACTTTGCAACGCGCCTGAGATCAGGGGGCGTGCGAGAGGCGTCACACTACAACCGTACGAAGTTACACATTTATAGTTTCAGTACGGCAAATCCAGGCGCGTTATTGCTGGAACAGGTAGAGCACTTTAGAAGTGGTTTACTTGAGCCAGAAGTGTCGCTTTGTAGCTAGAAAGTGCTAAATCTATGACCCGCAGTAGAACAGGTTCATAGATTCAGGCTCATTCTACGTTACTAATTCGCACAAAAAAATCATACATGTCGCCCTTAGGGCATGTCCCCACGGCACGGGTTTTCGGCCGTTTTTTCACCCGGTTTGCGGTGTTTCAGACCGCCTGAAAAACTGGCCGAAAATTAGCACAATGGTGCTCTATGGAAAACCCGTGCTGGAGTCCCCACTGCACGGGTTTTCCGTCCGGCGGTTTTGCCGTCCGCGGTCCGGCCACAAAACATTCATCAAGCACAATCTTCAGTCCGGTTTTCGGACGGAATCTGTGCTTGTGAATGTGAAGGGGGAGGGCTCATCGCGGAGAAAAGCCGTCCCCCCCCCCCCGCGGCTGTGGGGACAGCCGCAAAACAGGACAAATACCGGCCGGCAAACCGACCGGTATTTGTCCTGTGCAGTGGGGACGCACCCTTAGAGTAAGAGAAACAGTCTGCTATCCACTTTATTTGAACTGACCACAGTCAAATAACTTGCTGTGTCCTGTGGCCTTCACATTACTTCTTATCTGCTGCACGGTGCTGTGTCTCTGGTAGGAGTATCCTGCTGCCTGCAGAGATGCTGGGGCTGGGAGGACGGGTAGGTGACTTAGGGCGGCACAAGGAGGCATGGGGGGGCTGAATTTTCCATTTTGGCGCTATATGCCTTATTAGCCTAGGGCACCAAAATAACTTGTTTCAGTCCTGGGGTTAAGTGTTGAGGCTTCAGATCCTTGTTTCTCCCTGTGAGCTCTTCTTCTCTTATCAGTCATCCGCTATCTGAGTTGTTTCTTCTGTCCCCTGGTCCCTTCTCTGATCTATGCAGGGGAAAAAAGTTGATTGAGAGCAGTGTAATGACCGCTCCTGGCTTCCCCCTCTGCACACTGCCTGGCCATTAGTCGTGGGCCACATATAACTACACCGCAGGGCAGGTTCGGCCCGAGGGCCTGAGTTTGACACCCATGGTCTAAATGCATCATAATGAATAAAGCACATAAATTATAAGTAGGTGGGAGATGACTTCCTTCATTTCACGCCCATTTGCTGAATATACACCTGTAAAATTAACATTTGTTAATATTGAATTTTTTAAATGTTTCAGTTACAGAACGGCAAATACATGAAGAACGGATCCCTTAAAATCAGACATGACAATGTTTTTGTAGAAAAAATAGGAGAAATGCTCAGTCAAGTAAGTAATACTTAGTATATTCACTCAAAATCACTGCTTAGTACTTAAAGGTGTGTTCCAACCAAAGAGTTTGACAACATATTGATAGGATAAGCCATCAAAGTCTGATAGGTTCGGGTCCCAACTCTGGGACCTGCACTTATCTTGGAAACAGGCCCCCAAAAATGTTGGCTCAGAAGGGAGACCCGGTCACACTTGCGCAGGACTCTCTATTCTCTTTTATAGGAGTTTCCAGTACCGAGGAGCCCTGTGCTCTCTCCATTCTGTTCTATGGGGGTTCCCAGTACAGTGGGTGCAGTGTTCTCCATTCTGTTCTATGGGAGTTCCCAGTACAGGGGAGCGCTGTGTTCTCCACTCTGTTCTATGGGAGTTCCTAGTACAGGGGAGCGCGATGTTCTCCATTCTGTTCTATAGGAGTTCCCAGTACAGGGGAGCGCTGCGTTCTCTCTATTCTGTTCTATGGGAGTTCCCAGTACAGGGGAGCGCTGTGTTCTCCATTTTGTTCTATGAGAGTTCCCAGTACAGAGGAGCATTGTGTTCTCTATTCTGTTCTATGGGAGCTCCCAGTACAGGGGAGCCATGTGTTCTCCATTCTGTTCTATGGGAGTTCCCAGTACAGGGGAGCGACGTGTTCTCCATTCTATTTCTATGGCAGTTCCCAGTACAGGGGAGCGATGTGTTCTCCATTCAATTTCTATGGCAGTTCCCAGTACAGGGGAGTGCTGTGTTCTCCAGTCTGTTCTATGGGAGGTCCCAGTACAGGGGAGCGCTGTGTTCTCTCTATTCTGTTCTATGGGAGTTCCCAGTACAGGGGAGCGCTGTGTTCTCCATTCTAGTCTATGGGAGTTCCTAGTACAGGGGAGTGCTGTGTTCTCCATTCTCCTCTATGGGAGCTCCCAGTACAGGGGAGCGCTGTGTTTTCTCCATTCTGTTCTATGGGAGTTCCTAGTACAGGGGAGCGCTGTGTTCTCTCCATTCTCTTCTATGGGAGTTCCCAGTACTGGGAGTTTGGCCGTACTCAGAACTCCTATAGAACAGAATTTACAGTCATACAATGGACTCTCCAATCTCAGCCATCACTTTCAGGGTTAAGACTTGTAAATAACTTAAATAAACAAGCTCATGTGCTGCTGATAACACTCAGAAGGGAGTGACTCACCATGGTTGGACAGCAGCTTTAAGCAATCAGAGCAGAGAGAGGCGGTTGGTAACTTAGAGAAACTTGTGTACACCAGCAGTTTCCTTTATCTCCTAAACAAAGCAAAATCAGAACAGCAATGTGTTTGGTAATAGCCTTCATTTACATTTGTTTATACGTTTAAAGCTAATCATTGTGGTGAGAAAACCCCTTTAGGCCTGTTCATAGAAAACACAATGGTAAAGATCTATGGGCGGCTATGCATTATTTTTTATGCACAAGACAATTGTGGAGCTGCAATATACGATGATCAGGGGGCAGATGGGGCCAAAAATGGACGTGGCTTTTAAGAGTCTGCTAAGAGCCCTCTCTTCCGTTCCACCTGTCTTCATACAAGTGATTGATCCCTATTAAGTTCAGGTCTCTGTTGTTCGACTTGAGAACGTTTTAATGTCCAAAATGCCCTTTTCAAAGTATCACCTTAAGGACGTGACTTGTCGCAGACATCCCTCGTCTCCGCTGCTTGTCACATTGTGCAGGACGTCGGTGCTCGTCATCAGCCGGGGGTCTGTGGAACGGAAAGACGGCAAGTTGTTAAAAGTTAATTTACTATAATAAGCAGTTTAGTGCGTCTGTGAGTGTTACAGCCCTAGGTGCGGGATTTGATGAATCCTGACAGTTACTGTCTATGGTACGCTGCATTTTTTTTCTAGCTCAGCAGATAATTGTACATTCCATAGCCCGCAGGTTCATCGTTGGTGTCGGAGCCAAATTACATCCAGATTATATAAACTTAACACCCTCCCCACAATCTGTTTATATCATTACACCTATCGGCACCTCCTACGGTAACAATGGGCAAAGCTTATAACATGGCAAATTAGCAGACACCTCAAGTGTCAGGTACAACTGTAATGAGTCACAGCTGCTGGATCACGTCCAAGTCGGAGCAATGCACACCTTGCACAGCTGATGTGATGGTAACTAGGCGCACGCGGGCCTAAGAGTGCTTTCACACGGTGTGTTTTTGATGCATTTTTTATGCGGGAAGGAACAGCTATTAATACTGTGCATTGCTGCACAAAAAAAGGCAAAAATCGCGATTATACCGCGATTTTTGCTGCGATTTTTGTGCAGCAATGTACAGCATTAATTGCTGTGCCTTCCTGCACAAAAAAACGCATCAAAAATGCACCAAAAATGCTCCGTGTGAAAGCACCCTAAGGCCTCGTTCACACGGCTTATTTGGGCGCGGATTGGAGCCGTACTGCGCGCCGTATTTGCGCTGCAGTACGGCTCCAATCCGTCCCAGTAACTACGGTAATCCACAGTTCTCATAGAGAACTATGGATTCCGTCTCCTCTCCTCGCCGGGCGGGGAGAAAGTGACATGCACATTATTTACGGCGTGTACGCGCCGTGAATAATGATTGTCTATGGGGCCGGCGAGCTGCCGGCACCCCCGCCCCGCTGCACGGCTGCCGGCGTAATTGCATACATAGAAGCAAGTAGAGACAGTAGACTGAGTAACACAACAACAAAACCCTTGACATTTGCCATATGTTTATGGTATAGTGCTGGCCAGGGGGTAAGGAGAAGGCTCACTCCCTCAGCCTACGCTGCTGTTACTGGCATCTGGAATCGGAGTTATCCCCTAAGATAGTGCAGTAAATGTGAATGCAGCATAGAAGGGATTGGAAAGTGGTGCTGAGAAATGTTTCGGTGTCCGATCAGGAGACTGTTAAGGTGCGGTAATGCAGTGCCTGAGTCTGGGGTGGTGTGGGCTCTATACTGCATTCCCCAGACATCGTTGAGGTGTCACCACGTGTTACTGCTCTCTGGAAGGGTTGGTAAGGCATGGTGCACCCCAGTGAAAAATAAGTCCAGAGTCAGGGGTCTGCAATAAACCAGTGCACTTCTTGTGGAGGAACTCAAGTGCAACACAATACAGGCAAGACACGGAATGGCTTCTCCAGTCTCCTTGTAGGCAAAGGCTCTGTGCTGAGGAAAGACCTGGGCTAGCTGTCCCTCTCTCTCTCTCAGAAGGCTGGTATGCCGGCCCAAGCACTAGTACCCAGGGTCTGTGGCTCAGTCATTTGGCTGGCATCCTGGCCAAAGGGCTGGTGACCCAGAATCTCTGGCTTGGTTTCTTCAGAATCTTCTTCTGGTCACACAGGCAGTCTGGCAGAGTCTTTTCTGGTGACCTAGAATCTCTGGCTTGGTATCTTCAGAATCTTCTTCTGGTCACACAGGCAGTCTGGCAGAGTCTTTTCTGGTGACTCAGAATCTGTGGCTTGGTATCTTCAGAATCTTTTTCTGGTCACACAGGCAGTCCGGCAGAGTCTTTCCTGTTGACCCAGAGTATCTGGCCTGCTATCTCCAGGATCTTTTTCTGGTCACACAGGCAGTCTGGTAGAATCACTCCTCCTAGCCCCTGGTCTCTATCAGCAGAACAGCAGAACCAGTAAGGGCTCTCCAGTGCTAGCCTTTTATACAGCTTTAATATCCTTATAAGAAGGGGTGGACTTATGAAGCACAACACTTACAAAAACATTGTAACAATTTTAGTCTCTCATACATCTCTATAGAGCTTCCATTCTGGCCTATGGGAATGACTGAGCATCTTTTCCAGCATGCAACATCTAAAGGATTGAAAAGTGGTGCTGAGAAATATTTGGTGTCTGATCAGGAGACTGTGACAATACGATAATGCAGTGCCTGGGTTTGGGGTGGTCCAAACTCTATGCCGGATTCCCCAGACGCCGTTGAGGTGTCACCACGTGTTACTGCTCTCTGGAAGGGTTGGTAAGGCATGGTGCACTCCAGTGAGAAATAAGTCCAGAGACAGGGGTCTGTAGTAAACCAGTGCACTTCTTTAATGAAGGAACTTAATACAGGCAACATACGGAATGGCTTTGCCAGTCTCCTCCCTTGTAGACAAGGTCTCTGTGCTGAGGAAAGACCTGGGCTAGCTCTCCCTCTCTCTCTCTCAGAAGGCTGGTATGCTGGCTGAAGCACTGGTGTCCCAGGGTCTGTGGCTCAGTCATCTGGCTTTATTGGTGAAAGGGCTGGTGACCCAGGATTTCAGGCTTGGTATCTTTAGAATCTTCTACTGGTCACACAGGCAGTCTGGCAGAGTCTTTTCTGGTGACCCAGAATATCTGGCTTGGTATCTTCAGAATCTTCTTCTGGTCATTCAGACAGTCCGGAAGAGTCTTTTCTGGTGACCCAGAGCATCTGGCTTGGCATCTTCAGGATTTTCTTCAGGTCATACAGGCAGTCTGGCAAAGTCTCTCCTACTAACTACTAGTCTCTATCTGCAGAACCACTAAGGGCTCTGAGTGCTCGCCTTTTATACAGTTTTTATATTCTTAAAGGAGAGGTGGAGTGAAGAAGCACAACGCTTGCAAAAACATTGTTATAATTTTAGTCTCTCATACATTTCTATAGAGCTTCCATTCTGGCCTATGGGAATGACCTTATCAAGTTTGTGAAAAGCTCATTGTCTGAGATTTTAGCTGGCTATGTGTTAACCCTTCCCACAGTTTCATATGATAGTGCACATAAACAGAACATATTATAATAAACAATTAAAGCTGAGGTTAACAATGTAAAACAGTAAAGGCGTATATAACAGTGTAAACCATAATACCAGGATAGTAAGGTGTTGATGGCTTTGCAAAGTAGGGTGACTGTCCACATTCCAAAGTATCTGTGTTCTGGGGCACTTCTGTAAGAATGGGCAACACTAATAACATGGTGAATAACAGATACCTTAAGTGTTAAATACGACTGTAATGAGTTATGACTGCTGGATCACCTCCAAGGCAGGGGAATGCACACCTTGCACAGCTGGTGGTTACTGTAACAAAGCCACTGTCGTGAGATGGTAACTGGACGCACGCAGGCATAAAAGTGCAAGGTACGTGCTTGTCATGGCGTGCAGAGATCCACCCAGGTGCGTGATCGCCGAGGCCAGCTCTGCAACATGAAACCCATTCTCTGCAGAACTAGTAGCTGAAATTTGATGATCTGCGTCTCTTCTCTCCTTGGTAACGAGATACAATCAGAATTTTGATTTGATTTGGACTTGAATTGATAATAGAGCGGTGTATCTAGTTATTAGAGTTGGGGCGCGTCACCATGGACAGGTTTTTCAGCCGGTTTTACAGTCGGTTTTGAAGCCGAGGGGTTCAGGTACATAATATGAGACAACTACAATAACACTAAGTAACGCAGTGATACAGAGAGAGAGAACCCTTCCCGCAAGAGCTTACAATTTAAAATGCATAAAGAAAGGCCATAGAGATGTCCAGTGCTCTTTAGAGGGGAGGTCATCGGGACTCTCCTATAGACATGAGTGGGAGTTGTGAGTTTAGCCGAGCAGCGATACTTGGCTGTAATCGGAATTCCCATTAATTTCTATGGGAAAGTTCCATTCAGAACAAAGAGGTTCCAGGGCTCGTTCAGAGGTGGGACCAGGACCTATCAGACAATGATGGCATATTCAAACAATATCCTATCAGTGTCTGCGGTGAGACAACCTATCTATAAACCGATACCACAATTATACAAATCGCATAAATAACTATTGGTAATAAATATACTCCAAAAATCCCCAAAACAGCTCCAACGCAATAAATAATCAAATTAATGCTATTTATTGGTAAAATATTAAAACTAAACAAGGATAATCAAACAATTGCAAAGAAATTATGCTAAAAATCAGCACCCACAGGCACGTTGTGTGTGATCCGGGAGAATACCACTGCACGATGATATAATTATATATGAGAACATGATGACCAGCCCTCTGGGGGGATTCATGTTCCCATGTGACTACATTCTGAATGACAGGCAGTCCCCGGGTTACGGACGGGACAGGGACTATAGGTTTGTTCTTAAAGGGGTTTTGCCACGATGTAATGTTGACGTGGGATCCTCCAAAATGGATATTTAATCACTTTTCAAAATATATGTGATTAAAAATATTGCAGTCTGAGAGAGCTACAGGCTGCCTTACCTGCCCTTAGTTACTTAAAAGCTTCTATTAGATACGACCTGACAGGAGCTGCTGGCCGGGCTTGCACAGAGAACACTTCTTATCTGATGAAAGGGAGCTGAAGAAGCTTTCAAGGCACCGGGTAGAAATATGTTGTGTTTTGTATACAGAATCCACTAGTTGTAGGGTGATTATCTGAATAGACCCCTGCTTTATCTGATGACAGAGAACATGAAGAAGCTTTCAAGCTGCTGTGGAGAAAAGGTGTTGTCTTTTGTATACAGGATCTACTAGTTGTAGTTTGATTATTTGAGTGAACATTTCACACGTTCCCTTATGCAGGCTCTGGCTGTGTCTCTCTCTTTCTCAGCTCAGCTTGGCTTGTTTACATTTGCTTCTTAGCAGATAAGGCACGTCCTGGCAAAACCCCTTTAAGTTGAATTTGCATGCAAGTCAGAACAGGTATATTTATTATATATAATTCCAGCACAAAAGTTTTTTTTTTTTTTTGCATAGTGCAAGGAAGGGTTTTTACATTTGTTTTGCTGTCCGTGCCCTTGTTAAGAAGATTTAACCTAATTTGCAACTCGTGTGCTACTGTGGCATGCTGGAACGTGTCATTCTACAGCTACTCTCTGCTGTGGAACATGGAACTACAAGTGCCAGCATGCCCCATATGTCTCTGTTTGTAACTAGGGGACAGATGTAAGTCGGAGCGGTGTAAGTCGGGGCCTGCCTGTATTTGGATTAAGTATTCATTATCATATTATTTCTTATATTTTTTCTTACTTTAATTCAGGCAGTCCCCAGGGATGTAGACCCTTCGCTGCAATATCCAAAACTAAAAAAGAATGTTTTCGCTGGAGTTACATTTAACCCCTTAACGACCGCGCACTGTCTTTTGACGGCGGCCGGTGCGGGTCGTTCGTCTGCAGCGACGTCTTTTGAAGTCGCTGCAGACGTCGGGGTTTGCGGCGCCCGGCGCCGCAGCTGCGCTGGGATCGGGGCTGTACTACACAGCCCCGATCCCAGAGCATGTCCTGCAGGCATCGGGGAGCGGAGGAAACCTCCGCAACCCGATGCTTTAACCCTTTGATTGCGGCGGTGCGTTACCGCAGCGCAATCAAAGGGATCCCCTGCTCTGTCGGGTGATCGGAACGCCCGGTCACCCGACAGAGCTCAGGGACCAGCTGCACAGTCAGCTCTGGGGACCTAGCGTGGCCCCACAGCTGTCTGTGTTTGAAGCAAGTGATTAGGACGCACTTTGTGCTGTCCTAATCACTGCCTGTGTCAGTGACACAGATTAGCATGTATTAGCATATATGAATATGCTAATACATTACTAAGTGTAAAAAAAAAAAAAATTAAAAAATGTTAAACAGTTCCTCCTTCATGGGAGTCAAAAAAGAGTACAAAAAACCATAAAAAGTTTAAAAAAAAGAATAAAAAAAATAAATAATAAAATAAAAATAAATATTTAATAAAAAATAATTGTACATAAATTACACGCACAAAAAAACCTACACATATTTGGTATCCACACGACCGTAATAACCTGTAGAATTAATCTAACAAGTTATTAAGTGGGAAATGTGAATGGTGTAAAAAAAAAAAATAAAAAAAAAAATAAAAAAATTGTAAAAAAAAAAAAAATACTGCAATTATTTATAAGTGTACTTAAACTATTCCCTTATAAAGTACAACTTGTCTCGAATAAAACGAGGCCTCATCCAACTGCGTCATTGAAAAAATAAAAAAGTTACAACTGTTTTAAACGCAAGGAGGCCAAAACTAAAAAAATGTTCTGGTCATTAACTACTTTTCAGGCGTTCGGCTTAAGGGGTTAATAAACATACCTGTTCTGACTTACAAATTGAACAGGATCGGGACTGTAGATTTGTTCTGAAGTTCAATTTGTACGTAAGTCGGAACAGGTACATTGATTAAATGTAATTCCAGCAAAAACAAGTGTTTTTTAGCTTTGGATATTGCAAAGAAGTGTCTACATGCTTTTTACATTTTTGTTGTTGTTTGTGTCCCTGTTTAGAAGATTTTGCCTCACTTTCTGTCTCTCATGTGCTGCTGTGGCATACTGGCACTCGTAGTTCCACAGTTACTAGCTGTTGTGGAATATGGAACTACAAGTGCCAGCATTCCACAGCAGCACATGTTAAACATGTGTACTGTATCAGAACCCATACAATTAGTACATGTGTGGTGTGGCATTCCACAACTACATATGCCAGCATGCCACACATGTACTAATTGTATGGGTGCTGATTAGAGTTGATCGATTAATCGAGATCGGCAAAAATAGAGATCGAGACAATTTCGATTTTTTTTTCATCAAAATCTTTTCGATTTGATCGTTGATTCCCATTAAAGTCAATGCAAGGCGAAAATGGCGCTATAGCGATTTTTACCCGATTTTACCGGAAAAATCGGATCGATCGCGGTCGAGAAACCCTCGTCTTGATCTCAATTTTTGCCAATCTCGATTAAACGATCAACTCTAGTACTGATACAGTATTGTTGTAACGGTCAGCCGTAGTTGATCCTCTGGTCCACCGCAAACGATGGTATGAGCCACGCCAGGGAGCGGAGTCTAAGTAGGTCCGGTTTTCACCAGAGCCCGCCGCAAAGCGGGATGGACTTGCTGTTTGCGGTGGCAGCTGAGGTATAGCGTGGTACAGAATCGTAAGGCAGGCTCGTAGTCAGGGACAGGCAGGAAGGACAGGACAGGCGGCAAAGGTTCCTGGTCGAGGGACGGAGGCAAATGGAACGGTACACAGTAAACGCACGAACACAATAGGAACGCTTTCTCTTAAGGCACAAGGCACTACCGATGCGGCAGGGACCAAAGGAATAGGCAGGACTTAAATAGGATCAGCGCCCGGTGAAAACCAATCACCGGCGTGCTGTCCCTTTAAGCGTAGAGACAGTACGGCGTGCGCGCCCTAGAGGGGTGAGCGCACACCCGGCCAGCAACAGGAGCGCACACCCGGCCAGCAGCAGGAGCGTGGTGAGGTAAGTGCAGGGCAGAGCTGCGAGCGCGCCTGCAGCCCGAGGACCGGGTCGCGGCGCCGCGCGTAGCAGAGGACGCAGCAGGGGTGTGGGTGTGCCCACGACCCGACACGGGGGTCGAGGGGACACCTGTTACAACTGTGTTTTAAATTGGAGGTGGCTGGGGTGAGGTGGAGGGAATCGGGAGCAGTAAGAACAAACCTGCCATGCGTGGGCCAACGGCGCAAGACCAGAGTGACATGAGGGAGAGCTGTTGTGCCGACCTGGAGAGAGAGGTTCCTAATGCAAGGCGGGTTTATGTGCTGCAGGACGCAGTGGGCAGAGGAAGGCTTGCAACATTTCAACGCTATTATGGGGCGTGACTCATAGCGCCACATGTATGAACCTGTTTAGGTCTAAAACTCACTTTTTTGCCCATAGGTTGCTATGGATAAAAGAGTGAGTTTTAGACCTAACCAGTTTCATACATGTGGCCCATAGTCTCCATTTGTACCTATGAGACCATTGTAAGTTAGAATGTTGTAAGTTGGGGGCTGGCTGTACTATGAATGTCTGGTTATCATATATCATTGTGGTCTTCTCTCGGGTCCCACATAACGGGCCTCTCATTTTGGGTGTTGATTTTTAGCAGAATTTCTTTATCGTTTTTTGATTATTCTTTTTTAATTTTAATTGTTTCCCAATAAATATTATGAATTTTATTATTTATTGTGTTTTGGTAATTTTTGAATGTCTGTAGTGAGAAAAACCCTTTAACGGGAAGGAAAGTAGTAGAAAGAACGCACCACAAATGGTAATGGCTAAGAAATAACCACAGATGAAAAATGAAGCTAAACCTAATAAGTAAATGCCAAAAGAATGACATCAAACGATAATAAATAAGTACAAATCAAACATATATTCTCACAAGGGAGACAAAACTAAGGGTCTGATAAAGCCAAATAAAAAGGGAGGACCCCAAGTGTTGAACGGCTACCGTACAGCTTCCTCAGGGGTAAATGAGCACAGCAGTGTTCTTGAGTAAATACACACATGGTAATCAACATAATCCGATGTAATTAAATAAGATTGCCCATAATTAAAGTGTGAAAGAAAACAAAATACCTTCCATGCAAGGGTGAAGAGGGAATTCCCTGTGCAATAGGAATAAGACTGTGTTCGGGAGTGAATATAGCACAGGCGCCAAAAACAGAAGTGGAATAAAGAACTCTGTATAGGAGAAAAACAGTGTCCAAAATTAAATACAGCGCAGGCGCTGGGAATATAGCAGCGCATGTGTAATGATACGCAAGTATTGTGTCTGTGACAGAGCCTATAAGTATATGTTCACATGAGTCGGATCCGCTGCGAAATCCAAGCTTTAAAACCAGCAACAGCCAGTGCGGATTTTATTGCAGATTTTTCTGCCTTCTCCCATGGATGTAGGAAAATCAGCAGAAAATTTTGAGACAAAATCTGCATTAGTTGGTGCAGGATTTGAAATGTGGATTTCTCTGCAGAAAGGCTGCAGATTTCACAGTGGATCTGACCATGTGTGACTGCATCATGATTTTAATATTTGTGCCACCTCTTAAGTCCCGCATGGGGTGGCCATGTGAAGATGACACGAGTTTGGCAGTGACCCATGTCTAATTATGCATTAGGGTGCAGAGCTTCAAGTGACACCTCTGATTCAGACGGAGTAGGAACACTCACTACTGACAAGTTGATGGCAGCATCTAGTTGTCAATTCATTCATGCGTTTCTCTAGCAAACTCATATAGCCATGTTTTTTCCCGCATGTGTCTGCTGCGCTACGAGATCCCAGCCTCTGACCACTTAGGACCTCTTGTGGGTGGCCCCCGGATTGGCCTGGAGCCCTCCTCCCCTCCTGTGACCGCCCAGTAGTGCCTTTGGATTGGCTGGGAGCCCCCTTTCCTTCTCTGACCTCCTAGATGCACCCCCAGAATGGCTTGGACATTACTCTGAGCACTGATGACCACCTGTGGGTGGCCCCTAGATTGGCTTGGAACCCTGCTTTCTTCTTCTGACCACCCAGTAGTGCCTTTGGGTTTGCTGGGAGCCCCCTTTCCTCCTCTGACCTCCTAGGTCCGCCAGAATTGGCCTGGAGCCCTCCTCCCCTCCTCTGACCTCCTAGGTCCGCCCGAATTGGCCTGGAGCCCTCCTCCCCTCCTCTGACTGCCCAGTAGTGCCTTTGGGTTTGCTGGGAGCCCTCTTTCCTCCTCTGACCTCCTAGGTCCACCAGAATTGGCCTGGACCCCTCCTCCCCTCCTCTGACCTCCTAGGTCCGCCCGATTGGCTGGAGCCCCCTCCCTCCCGACCTCCTTAGAACTGGCCCAGTAGTGCCTTTGGGTTTGCTGGGAGCCCCCTTTCCTTCTCTGACCTCCTAGGTCCGCCAGAATTGGCCTGGAGCCCTCCTCCCCTCCTCTGACCACCCAGTAGTGCCTTTGGGTGTGCTGGGAGCCCCCTTTCCTTCTCTGACCTCCTGGGTTCGCCCCCGGACTGGCTTGGACCCTCCTCTGAGCACTGATGACCACCTGTGGGTGGCCCAGGCTCATTTTGGGTCGTGACTTGTACCAGTCTCATCTATTTGCGGGCGACGGTAATCCTTTGACGAGCAGCAAGCGGCCTGCACTAATAGGGTTTATAAAAATACATTTTGTAAGCAAAACAACTTCTTCTAATGCTTTTTCCTCTTCTCTTGACCAGAGACTTCACGGCTTCAAGGGTGACGATGAGATAAGTACATACAAGCCCCGCACTTACGCCTACGAGGGAGACCTGGAGCGGATCGACTCGATGGACTCCTTCATCCTACCAGACAGCATGGACTTTAGCTTCCTGGACGATTTCGACCCAAAGTTTGCCACACTGGAAGCCATCTGCAAGAAGTAGGAGGGCACCGGTGTGGACTGTTCCCACTCTGCCTGCTATTGCACTGCGCAGTTCTGAGCGACTTCTCTGATCCCACAAAAGCTTATGTAGAGAGAGGTTGAGGGGAATTATTGCTTTGCTGCAGACGCTTTATTATACGCTGTGTATTATACTGTTTCTTTTTAGCACAAGAATGATGAGGGGAATGAATGGGGAAGTGAGACGGTCCCCGGTCACTGAGTGATAGACTGCTGAGACTGACTGCTGAGAACATCCATGGACGGGGCGGCTGGGGTGATTGCATAGGCGGGAGCTATAGAAGTACAATGCCGGGGCCCATGTCTGGACAAGGGAGGCTGATTACTGAAATAGTGTAGACGGCTGATGAGGAGCCCCTGGAATGCTACATAGCAGCATAAGTGTCCTAGATGTGTAGTATCTACCAGTATGACTGTAGCATTGACAGTGAACCATGATCAGGTGATAATTCTGGAGAACTCTGTACTGTGCCGCTCCTCCTATGAAGTTGACAACTGGGTGTTACCATGCATTTTAGTGGGAGGTGCCTGACATGGCTTAAAGGGGTTGTCTCCTCTTACTGTTTCATAGAGCCAGGAGCATTCTATCATTTATGCATCCTGTCTCTTCCTGGTCAATCTATGGGTAATTAGCATATGAGCTCTGTGTATTCAGACTTCTGCTAATTAGATAAACAGTCTCCTGCTGTCAGGACCAGGGAAGCTTCTGAGCTAAAGTAAACAGTAGTAATTAGTGTCTTTTGTCTGAAAGATCAGATCACACACAAGCGCTCAGGCTGCTGGCAGTTGTGTGCCACGACCTGTGTGATGACCTCACTCCCTGCTATCAGAAGACAAACAGCAGAAGGAGAACAAGCAAACAGGTCAATCACTAGAAAACCTGAAAGCCCTCATAAGGTGATACAATCACTTGTAGCTTCTCAGCAAAACAAAAATGAACAAAGCAGTATATTTGGAAAACGTCTTAATTTAGTGTTCCCTACATCCTTGAAGTGAGACAACCCCTTTAAGCTATAGGGGGTGCAGAGGTGGCAGTTGTAATAGGGCTCGGCAGCCGGAGGGGGGCCCAAAAGTGCTTCTATCATGTAGCAAGACACCAGTCTTGTAAATGACAAATGGGAGCTGGGGGGACCCATGTCTAATTACGCACTAGGGTGCAAAGCTTCAAATGACACCTCTGATTCAGACGGAGTAGGAACACTCACTACTGAGATGATGGCAGCACCTAGTTGTCAATTCATTCATGTGTTTCCAGGAGGAATAACAGAGGAGCAGTACAATGCCTCATTCTAAGGGAAAATGCTCCAGATTTGTTATCTTACGGGACATGTTAGTATTTTCTAAAACGGACATGTGATGAGAGTTGCCGGTCATCTATTAAGGGGACCTGTGACATCTCCTGACGTGTAGTGTAGTACTAAGGAGTGTTTCCCACAGTATGCAGTATACAGTATGCAGTAAGCTCACAAGCTCCCCCTATTGGTGGCAGCAGGTAGCCAGGCATTTATCATTTACCTCTATGTCGAGGATTTGGAGATCAGAAAAACAGACCTCTGCTGTAAAGTTATAGAAGGAATTATATTTAGCTTACAAAAACTAAAATTGTAGTTTCTGGTTTTATTTCAAGATGGTCTCCAGATACAAACATCCATGAGCCTTTGTCAATGTAATATGGTGGGCACTCACTTGTGCACACCTTCTGGGTCAGAGGCACTGGTATTTTTAGCGATGGTTACATCACCCCTTCAGTGCCCTCAGTTCTTTGGTGGTCAATGACTAGCTCTCGCCTATGTTAGCGGGCTAAACACACTCCAAATGGTGGATACATCGCAGCAGCATGTGACCTCAGTACATTCTCCTCCTTGCAAAGTCTTCCTGTGTCAGGCGCATACGCCGTGCAATCCAGATGCATAAACTGCGCATGCGCCAGAGTCTTTCACCTGCTTATGGCATAGTGAACAATGTGAATTTTCAGGGGTTCAAGTGGAAAGAGGAGAGATTTAGGGGAAAAACAGTTACAAGCTTACACTGTAACAAACCATACAGCTGTGTGAGCTGCACACGATCAGACAGGTATGTAATCAAATCATGTTTCCAGTCACCAACAGCAAGCATGGATCTTGACAATGGCAAGGAAATAGAGCGCAAAGTTGTATAACTTTCCATTATCCAATGATTATATTCAAATAAGCTGAACGGAAGAGACATAGGACTCTAGCAACAACTATTGGATGTAGCGTTCCTTAAAGTCACATCCGACCCAACAAAGAGCCTGGAAACACGACTGGGAGTTAAAACCCGAGCTAGTTACCTTCTTCACAGGGACTTTCCCTAATGAGGAACATTACCCCTTTTGATTTACATTTAAAACCTCTAACCCAGCCAGCACCCTCCTCTGCACTGAACAGGGACCAACACCTGGAAACAACTGTCTGCAGATGGGTAACTGGATTGGCTTTAAACTCCTAGTCATGTTTTAAAGGCCTTTGTTTTTTTTTTTTAGATGTGACTTAAAGGAACACAACTTCCAATAGGTCACACTGCAGTCCCAGTTTTCTTCTCTAGAGGTTATTTAAATATAATTAAATCTTCCTAAAGCATTCTTGGCTTGTGAGTCTTCCTACACCTTCATGGCACCTTTCCTAAATGAGAAACATTAACACCTTTTGATCTACCTGTAAAGCCTCTCACCTAGTCAGACAAAACTCTTCTCTGCACTGAAGAAGGACCAGCACCCCAAAACAGCTGTCTGCAGATGGGTAACTGGCTGGTTTTAAACTCCCAGTCATGTTTCAAGACTCTTTAGTGGTAAGGATGTAACTTTAAGGAACACAACTTCCAATAGGTGGAGCTTGGGTCCTATCTAATTTTTCTAGAGCAAATTTAAATATATTTTAAACTTCCTTCTATGGCTATCCACTGACTACATGAATCTAATCCTCTAATTCTGGAGCTCCCGTACAAGCGGTAACTCATAAATCGCTGATTGTATATTTTTACAACTGTAAATGTTTTTTACAACTTTGTATAAATTTAATCCTGTATTTTGCTTTGTGTAAACATTTTAAGCGGTTTCATGTTTTAGTTCTTCCTTTTTTTGTAAAATAAAATTAAAATTTGTTACAATACTGGGTCCATCACCTCCCTCTTATGCAGATATGAGAACCTGAGTGTATGAATACAAAAAGTATCTGACCCCTCACTAGAAGGAATCCTTCTCAATGAGAAACATTGAAGTGTAATGAATACTTTATTCATGTTCTTCTACCCAGAAAGCTGAGATGTAGGACGCTGTTTGTTGGGATCTCCTTAAAGGGGTTTTGCCACGAAGTAAAATTGACGTGGGAAGTTTGTAAATTAAATAATAAACATTTTCACCATTCATTATTATTAAAAATTCTGCACCGTTTTTGTCTTAACTGCTCCTTTAGTGATCCATTGCTTACAGCTCGTCTCCAGGGGATATGACCATGGCTGAGAGCTTCTCAGTACTGGTCGCACATGCTCAGACATCACCTCTCCTCTCAGGCAGCTGCTGAGTGTTCAAACCCCAGGTGCTGTCATCTTCTCCCGTCCTCTGCTCTCCTTAGTAATTAGTCAAACAGTGCAAATAAAAAAAAAAAAGAAACCTCAATCAGGTCTGTGCATTGATAAAGAGAAAAAAAAACCACAGCTTTGGTTCTTGCAGGGATTTGAACCTAGGACCCTTGTCCTGTGAGACAAAAAGTTTACTTCTGAACTACAATGTAGCTACTCACAGCTCTTTACATAAACAGACCTTTCTTTGACTACAGAGAGGAAAGGCCTGGTGATGTCATCCTGCAGGGTCACATGATATGCAACTCAAACAAATCACACACGCCCCCTTCTGAGCACACAGAGCTGAAGAGCTGGATGCAGGAGGGATGAAATGAGATTGTGGCAAAACCCCTTTAATCTAGAAGGTCAATACGTTGTTTAGAAAATCCAAGTCAAATGTTCTTCTATGTAATAGGACAATGAAAGCAGCTGCAAAGTTTGAAGACCCCAACAGACAGCTCCCGATATCTCAGCCTGCTGGACCCTTGTCAGGTTAGTCAGAGGGGTGTTGTTGTGCTTTTGGATTCAGGCCGATGTCAGATTCAACACAGATTGAAGCCTGAATTGAATTTTTGCAAAAAATGTCCAGAAAATAAACCCTGATCCTCTTGTTCTTTGAATTTAGTTCAATGTCAAATTTGATTCAAATTAAATCCTGAATTTAATTTTTGGCAAAAATCGCCCCAAGAAATTGACTATAACCCGAACTCAAGGTATAGTTTTTTTGGTGTTTTTTTTAATAGGTTTTTACAGGTTAATTTACCATTCTGTGGTGTTCCTGGTGCGGAGTCACTTCTGAACCAAGGTTACTTTTGGTTACCATAACATACAGTAGGTTACAAAGTAAGTACACCCCCCACACAGTTTTGTAAATATTGTATGATATCTTTTCATGGGACACTGAAGATCTAATACAATGTAAAGTAGTCAGTGTACAGCTTGTATAACAGGGGAAATGTGGTGCCCTCAACATAACTCAACACAGCCATCAATGTCTACGCTGGCAACAAAAGTGAGTACATCCCAAGTGACAACAAAAGTGAGTACACCCCTAAGTGACAACAAAAGTGCGGACACCCTTAAGTGATAACAAAAGTGAGGACACCTCTAAGTGACAAAAAAAAGGAGGAAACACCCCTAAGTACAACAAAAAGTGCGGACCCCCCTAAGTGACAAAAAAAGTGGGACCCCCTTAAGTGATAACAAAATTGAAAAAAGGACACCCCTAAGTGACAAAAAAAAGTGGAAAACCCCTAAGTGACAACACAAAGTGAGGACACCCCTAAGTTGACAACAAAAAGCGGGACACCCTAAGTGACAAAAAAAAGTGTGGGACACCCTTAAGTGAAAACAAAAGTGAGGACACCCTAATGACAACAAAAGTGGACCCCCCTAAGTGACAACAAAAGTGAGGACCCCTTTAAGTGAAACAAAAGTGAGGACACCCTAATGAAAACCAAAAGTGAGACACCCCCCTAATGACAACAAAAGTGGGGACACCCTAATGAAAACAAAATGGGGACACCCTTTAAGTGAAAAAAAGTGGGACACCCTAAGTGACAACAAAAGTGAGGACACCCTAAGTGACAACAAAAGTGATTAACCCCTAAGTGACAACAAAAGTGAGGACACCCAAGTGACAACAAAAGTGCGGACACCCTTAAGTGATAACAAAAGTGAGGACACCCTTAAGTGCCAAAGTAGACACACCCCTAAGGACAACAAAAGTGAGGACACCCCTAAGTGTCAACAAAAGTGAGGACACCCCTAAGTGAAAATGGACAAATTGTGCTCAGGAGGAGCTGAACAAATTGACATATAGTTCTGTGGCGAATATTTCTGCAAAACTTCAATAAAAGTTCTAGGAGTCCAGTGGGCGGTCTTATCAATGATTGACGGCCTTCTTTGTATGAGTGTATATACAGATATCTGTCAATCACTGATAAGACTGCCTCCTGGACTTTTTAGCCCAGGTTAAAAGGAACCTGTCACACTGAACCTGCTCTCTGATGTGCGGGCCCCATGTTATAGAGCAGGGGGAGCTGAGCAGATGGATATATAGTTTTGTAGGAAAAGTAGAACTTATGAATTATTATTTTATTTTACTGCTAACTCTCGGTTAAGGAGTCCAGAAGGTGGGGCTATCAGTGATTGACAACTATCTCTGTATACACACTCATATCAGGACGGCTGTCAGGCACTGATAACCCCGCCCACTGGACTCCTTAACCCAAAATAAGCAGTAAATTACATGAATAAAATACAAGTTCTACTAAATCTTTCCCTAGAAAACTATATCAGTCTGCTCAGCTCCTCCTGCTCTGTGAGGTCTATACGGAAGCCTGATCACTGTGACAGGTTCCCTTTAAGCAGGGATCTAAATAAATGTATTGCAGGTCCTACTAAATGATTTGGCACAAAGCTATACATATCATTGTACTCAGCATCTCCTGCGCTATAACATGGTCCCGGTAGATCTAGTGGCTTCCTCAATGTGACAGGTTCCCTGTAAGGTCCTATACGACATGATGAAGTAGTAGTATATCCCCAGCAGAGAGCGCTAGAGGCCCACATAATATATTTCTATGACTCCCATATTTCTTACTTATTACAGTGATTTCTTTGAATCGAGCGAATGGGAGATAACACCGGGGATAAGGCGCTCTCTATGTAACATCACAGGTCTATTTCTTATAATCGTTATCTAATTAGAATGGATTAGGCTGCGTTCACATCTGCCTCATCAATTCAGTCTGTTGTATTATTGGACTGGCAGATCTGTCGCAGGACGGGCACCTGACGGACCCCACTGACTCATTACTGGGTCCATCATGGTTACATAGTGTGTAAGGCCGAAAAAAGACAGACGTCCATCCAGTTCCGCCTATTGTGCTACAGTGATGATCCAGAGGAAGGCAAAAACCCCCATGAGGTAGAAGCCAAATCTCCTCATCCCAGCGACCCTTATAATATATATATATAATAATAATCTTTATTTATATAGAGCCAACATATTCCGCAGCACTTTACAATGTATAATTACAGACAAAAAAGACATTACACAGTAGACTACTTACGATGAGACAAAAGGGGTGTGGGGGCCCTCTCGAAAGAGTTTTACAACTTTGGGGGTGTCGGGGGAGACAACGGGGGAGAATTTTGCTATTTTAAAAAGGGCCCAGCCATCTTTAAAAAAGGGGGGGTTTTTACATAAAAATTGGGGGTAACCTGCCCCCCCATACTGTAATCATTACAGAAAATCCTGGGAGTGCCCAAGTGCGGGGAGTGAAAAATGTGTGTGATAAAAGGGTGGGGGTTAACAATTAGTGGTTTTTTGGTGGGCCCTCCCTAAGAAGATGTGTTTTCGGGACACCTTAAAATGCAAAGGGCTGGTTTTGTGCCTGTGGAAAACGTGGTAGGAGTCCGAGAATGGGTGCGCACGAGAGAAACTTGAAGACGGGCTGGGGGGTTCGGAGTTTTGGGGTCTGTAGTTTGATGTCCTAGCTGAGGGAGAGAGCGGGCAGGGGGGTGACAGAGATGAGGGGGGAAATGTATGGGGTAGCACTGTGGAGAACTTTATGAGTGGAGTGATGAGTTTATCAGTATTCTGTCTGGGGGGCAACCAGGGCAGTGACGACCAGGGAGAGGCATCAGTATACGGCTGAGGAAAGACAACCTGTCGCTGTATTCGGGATAGATTGGAGAGGGGAGATTTTCAGGGGGGAGACCAATAAGCAAGGGTTACGTAGTCAAGACGAAAAGAATAAGAGAACAAGAGAGTTTGGTTGTTTCCACAGTGAGAAACGGAGGTTTTTGGGGAAATTCTGAGGTGCGGTGACAGGGCGGGCAAAAGAGGGGATATAGGGTGAAGGTCAGATCGAATCAGAAAAACCCCCAAGACATGGGCCTGCTCCCTAGGACTTATGGTTGCCACACAGGAGGGGGAAAATACAGGGGAGGCTGTTAGTAGACGGGGAAAGACAAGAAGTTCAGTTTTAGTGAGGTTTTAATTTCAGATGGAGAGAGACAGATGCAGAGACAGCGACGACAGTCACGGGTTTTTGTAGCAAGGCTGGAGTGAAGTCACGGAGGGGTTTTTAATTGGTGTCACAGCGTAGAGAGGGACGGAAGCCCAAAACTGCGATGGTTTGTCCAATGGGGGTGGGTGATTTGAGAAGAGGAGTGGACCAAGAACGACCCCGAGGCCCCAACAGCAAGAGGAAGAGGAAGGGTCGAACCCGAAAATGAGACACTGAAGGAGCGGTCAAGAGGGAGGAAAGAACCAAACGAGAGCGGGGTCCCGGAGCCCCAATGGTGTGAGCATCTGAGGAGAAATTGGTGATCCACAGTGTAAAAGCTGAGAGAGATCCCAAAGAAGCAAAAATGAGTAGTTACCCGAGATTTAGCAGTGTGGAGATCGTTAGAAACTTTAACTAACGTTTCCCCCTGGAGTGTTGGGCGGAAACCCATTTCGAGGGGCAAGAAAAGAGTTAGCAAGAGATAGCGGATTAGGCGAGAGTAGACCAAGCGTTCCAGGGGTTTTTGAATAAGGGCAAGGTAGAGACGGTCGGGGAGTTTTTACACAGGGGGGTCCCGAGAGGGCTTTTTTAGTAAAGGGGGTTTTGAGGCGTGTTTAAAAAAGGGAGATGGAAAATTTTCCCTTTTGGGGGAGAGAGGTTACAATTGTATGAGGGAGAGAGGAAAAAGGGGGAAAGGGCTGCACAAGGTGGGAGGGGAATGGGGCAAGGCAGGTGGGGGGGTGAGCAGACAGGGGGAACCTGGACACTTTTCCCACGTTGAGCAAAGGGGTGAGAGCAACAGAGGAGTGCGGGGGGGGGACAGGATGGGTGCGCTTGGGTTTTGAGATGTGAGTTTGCTGGATACTGTCAATTTTCTCTTTGAAGTGAGTGGCCAGGGCTTCAGCCCCGGAGGTCGAGACCCGGGGGCCGAGCTTTAGGGCCCGAAAGGGAGTGGATGGTGGGCAAACAGGGGTTTTTTGGGTTTTGGTAAATGGGAAGAGGGGTGAAATATTTTTGTTTTCGCATGAAGGGCAGTGGTTTTAAATCCCGGACAGAATTTATAGTGGAGAAAGTCTGCAGGTAGCTTGACTTTCTCCCCCGCCGCTCAGCACACCTGGAAACATCGCTGGAGAAAAAGGAGTCTGAGGTGTTTTCCCAAAGGGCTTGCGGGCGTCTGACTCTGGTGGTGCGGTGTTGAGTGGTTCCCAAAACATGTCGGGGTGGTTGGGAGAGTTTCATTGTAACGTTTAACAGCCTGGTCAGGACAGGAGAGGGAGGAGATTGGGGGCAGTGGGGACTGTATGGTGTCAGTGAGCTCCTGGGTGTTAATGGAGCGGATATTTCTGAATGGATGACGGGCAGGTGTGTCCAGAATGCTGGTCACTATAACTTGTTCTATTATTACATCTAGAAATGTATCCAGACTCTTCTCCAGAATCCGGTCACTATAACTTGTTTTATTAATTACATCTAAAAAATGTATTCAGACCCTTCTCCAGAATCCCGGTCACTATAACTTGTTATATTATTACATCGAGAAATGTACCAAAGACCCTTCTCCAGAATGCTGGTCACTATAACTTGTTCTATTATTACATCTAGAAATGTATCCAGACACTTCTCCAGAATCCTGGTCACTCTAACTTGTTATATTATTACATTAGAAATGTATCCAGACCCTTCTCCAGAATCCGGTCACTATAACCTGTTATATTATTACATCTAGAAATGTATCCAGACCCTTCTCCAGAATCCTGGTCACTATAACTTGTTTCTATTATTACATCTAGAAATGTATACAGACCCTTCTCCAGAATCCCTTTGTCACTATAATTTGTTATATTATTACATCTAAAAATGCCTCCAGACCCATCTCCAGAATCCCGGTCATTTAATAACTTGTTATATTATTACCTCTAGAAATGTATCCAGACCCTTCTCCCAGAATCCTGGTCACTAAAAACTTGTTCTTTTAAATTACATCTAGAAATGTATCAAGACCCTTCTCCAGTTTCCCGGCCCACTAAAAACCTGTTATATTATTACATCTAGAAATGTCTCCGATCCCTCCAGAATCCTGGTCACTAAACTTGTTCTATTATTACATCTAGAAATGTATCCAGACCTTCTCCAGAATCCTGGTCACTATAACTTGTTCTATTATTACATCTAGAAATGTATCCAGAACCCTTCTCCAAATCTGGTCACTATAACTGTAATTATTTCATCAAAGAAATTTTCCCAGCCCTTCTAGAATCCGGGTCACTATAACTTGTTATATTATTACATCTAGAAATGTATCCAGACCCTTCTCCAAAATCCTGGCCACTATAACTTTTCTATTATTACATCTAGAAATGTATCCAGACCCTTCTCCAGAATCCCGGTCACTATAACTTGTTATATTATTACATCTAGAAATGTATCCGGATCCTTCTCCAGAATCCTGGTCACTATAACTTGTTATATTATTACATCTAGAAATGTATCCGGACCCTTTTTCAACTCTGTTAGTGAAGTTACCATGACAAGTTCCTTTGGCAGAGAGTTCCACAGTCTCACTGCTCTTACAGTAAAGAATCCCTTTCTATGTTTATGTTCCGGTGCGCATGCTGCATTTTAAACCCTGAATCTGCAAGGGGATGAGGGGAGTCTACAGGGGTTTCACTGAGCCCCTTATGTGTATGGCTCCAACCTGTTCTGCAGCGCAGTATTTCTGTGTAGTTACCCATATTGGTCATTGTGGGGCTACACACGCCATGAAATGGTGTGAAACATCACTGTAACCGTTACATGCCGTTAGCAATTGCTTTTGCTGTTGTATCTGTTGAATTAGTTGGGTGTGATGAGGACTATAGAGGCAGGACTGCAATGGGGAGCAATCCCTCCCGCTGTAGATGTGCATTGGATGAAGTGCAGCCAACACTGTTATGTGTCACCTGCACATTTTAGATAATTTCTTAGGCTATGTTCACATGGCTGAAATTGGGACGTATTTTGCGCCGTACTGCACTAAATACGGGGCGAGATACGTCCCAGTCTTTACATTTAGACAGTTCCATAGAGAACTATGGTTTATTTTTCCCCTCTCTACTTCAATTGTACGACGGGAGATAAGGACTTGTCAGTTACTAGCCGAATACCCGCTAGTAGGAATATCTAGGGGGACCGGCGGGCATCCTCCTCCTCCCCCTCCCTAGAACTATCTGCACTGCATCCCCCCCCTCCCTCCCTTTTAGTAACATTCTGCAGCTGCACCCCCCCTCCCCCCTCTTTCTAGAAACTATTCCAGCGCATCCCCCTCCTCCCTCTCTTCTAGAAATATTCTGCAGTGCATCCCCCTCCTCCCTCTTTTCTAGTAACTTTTTCGCAGTGCATTCTTTCTCCCTCTTTTTCTAGAAAACTATTCTGCAGCTGCCCCCCCTCTCCTCCATCTCTTCTAGTAATTTTTTGCAGCTGCACCCCCTCCCCCAACTCTCTGAAAATTTCTCCGGCTCCCCCTCCTCCCCCTTCAGTAACTTTTTGGGCTCCACCCCCCCCCCTTTAAATTAAACTTTCGGCAGCTGCATCCCCCCCTCCCCCCTCTCTAGTAATATTTGCAGCTGCTCCCCCCCCACCTTCTGAACATTCGCGCTCGACCCTCTCCTCCATCTTTTTAGTAATTTCTGCAGCTGCATCCCCCTCCTTTTCCCTCTCTTCTAGAAATATTCTGCAGCTGCACCCCCCCTCCCCCTCTCTTCTAGTAACTATTCGCAGCCGCATCTCTTTTCTCCCCCCTTTTCTAGTAACATTCTGCAGCGGCTCCCTCTCCTCCTCTCTTCTAGTAACTATTTCTTACTGCATCCCCCCCTCCCTCTCTTCTTTTTAACTATTCGGGGCCCACTGCTTTCCCCCCTCCCTCTCTTTCTAGTAATATTCGCGCGCATCCTCTCCTCCATTTTTTCTAGTAACTATTCGGGCGCTGCATCCCCCTCCTCCCTCTCTTCTAGTAACTTTTTCCACCCTGCATCCCCCCCTCTCTCTCTTTTAGAAACTATTCTGCAGCTGCATCCCCCTCCTCCCTCCTTCTAATTCATACATACTATTAGGCAGACAGCATTTACATGGAGAAAGTTTATTCGCAAAAGTACTACTGATTTATGCAGAGAAATAGGTTGGTTTAAATTGATTTAGAGCACTATATTTCCTGCCAGACCTTTGAGGACTTTCTGTATATGTAAACGTGCCAATAAAAAAAGAGCAAAGTGCATAAAGGGCCCCCCCCCACAAGATTCGTTGAAAGGAACAGTTTGGAAAATGATTATGTTATTAGTGGAGAAGGGGGTACGTGGGGAGCGTAATCAAGCCCCGGTGCAAGAAACGTTTGAAGAACAAGACTGGGGGGGCCCCGTCTGTTTTTTCCTCCTTAGAACACATGGAAGGGGGATGACCTCAAAAACTTTTTCTAATTCAATTTTGTGAATGATGAAGCTTTTTCCCTCCAATTGACCTTCACAGTGCGCGGGGAAATTTACCTGCCCTTTTTCTTTGGGGTCAGCCGGGGCAAGTGTCGAGCTCCAGGACATCAGCAACTTCAAGTAAACACAAAAAAATGGTTTCGCTTAAAAATTTTTAAAAGGGTATGGCAGGAAAAAACGTGAAGGAGAACATCAACTGAGGCATAAGGAGGAGAAGAAGACCGCCGCTCCTGTGAGGTGGATGCACTACTATAACAAGACGTCTATACAGGAAAGATTTAAAGGGATTCTGCAGAATTAGAAAAAAACATGGCTGATCTCTCCCAAAAACAGCGCCACCCTTCGTTGTGTAAGGTTTGTCGGAACTCCCGGGTATGCTCCTGAAAGAGAACGGCCTGAGATCAAAATGCCAAAATAAAAACAGATGTGCAACCCCGCCCCCTATACAAGGCAACTGCGTATTCAAGTGTAAGTTCAGGCTAAAGGCTTTTATATACTTTCAACACATTTTTGGTCTTTTGTTTCCTATGCGGGCCATTCCTCATTTGAAATTTAAAGTAATAGCAGTTTAAAACACAAACGTCCCTTACACAGTATTTTTTTTGCTGTGGCCCATTGTATGATGAAACCATAAGTCTATGGGAAATTGGTGATTGGGTCTGAGGCCCCAAAATGTCCCCAACATGATGGAGAAAAGAGATTACAGAAATGAAGCCGATACTAATCCAGATAAAGCGCCTCCTTCCATATAACATCAGAGAGAGCTGGGGGAGGGAAATATTTTATATATGAGGACAGAGTTCTCTGGGGCATGGGCTTTATACATTCTGGGCCCGTGTAAAGCAGTACAGAACATGAAATACGGCAAGTCGTAAGAGGAGTATAGACCGCCAATCACGCATGCACCTACTAATACATGTAAGAGATACAGAATGTTTACTGCACTGTACTGTAAGAGGGGCCATAACCCCTTACTGCAGGGGCCTCACTAATCTGTAAGAACATACAGGAAAAATGTATACCCCCACTGTATGTAGAGGGCGCTAATAGATCACCAATCACTGCATGCACCCCACTAATACTGTAAGACATACAGGGCATGTATTACCGCACTGTACTGTAGGGGAGGTGCTACTAGATCACCAATCATGCCCTGCCACCTCATACTACATGTAAGACATACAGGCATGTACTTGACCTTCTGCCTGTCCCCATACGCCTTTGGGTTACGATTTTGTACCACGCCTACCCCCGGCCGCCACCCCAAGCAAGTTAGTCAGGGGTACGACCTTAAGCCTCACCCGCAGGAAGTCCATCCCTTTGGGGCGGGCTCTGGGAATACCGGGGGCACTGACTCGCTCCCTGGGGTGGCTTAAAATATCATTGCTTGCGGTTTGGGGTTCGAATCCACCAACCCGTTACAAGAACAATTGGGGCCCTGGTTTTCCCCCAGGGTACCTTTTGCCCGATTCTCCGGACGTCACAATGGTCGTCCCCAGCAGAGCCAGCGTTTGACCACTCACGGGCCCTAAAGAAACCTTGCGGCCCCTACCTCCGCCGCGTGCTGCCGCCCCCAGCCCATTTCCCGCAGCCTGGCTCACCTCTCCTGCAAACCGGGACCATCTCTGCATCTCCGCCCCCCTCGCTATGGGAGACCCAAGAAGTGCCGGACTTCATCAGTCAATGCCCATCCACATTGAGATGTTGGGGTCAATTCCCTACCCCACGGGCTAAGGTGGCCTTTATAAATTGCCCTTATCTGGGGAGGCCTTGGCCTGGGCCACTCCGCTTGGACCGAGGAATCCTTGAGGCAAGTCTGAAACCTTCCTCCCGGGTTTTCCGCACCGTCTTCAGGAAACCCGGGCCCCACCCCCTCCGCGCCGCAGCTCTGCCCGTCCCGTCAGGGCGACTCTTTGTGGGTCTACTTGTGCAGTTCCGCACCCTAGCCTCAGAGCTGGACTGGAATAATGAGGCTTTGGTGGCGACTTTCTGGCAAGGCCTTTCTGGGCGCATTAAAGACGAGCTTGCGGGTCGGGATCTGCCATCCGCTGTGGACGAACTAATTCGGTTAGCCACCCGAATTTATATTCGGTTTACCGAGAGACAACAAAAGCTCCGCCTCCACCGGGAGTTCGCCCCACCACGCCGCCTACCTTCTGGCTCCCGTTTTCCAACGACCTCCACTTCCTCCGCCTATGGTTCCTGAGGATGAACCCATGCAGGTCGAGAGAGCCCACCTGACCCAGGAAGAACATTCGCAGCGTCGTCAGAGGCAGTGTGCTTCTACTGTGACGGTTCTGGCCACTTCATTGGGGACTGTCTGGTGCGTCCGGGAAACTGTCGCACCTAGGGCTCGCAGGAGAGGCATCCTTAGGTGTCAGAGCGGCCTCTCCCCGTCTGACCATTCCCGTCCTATGTGGAGTTTCGCCGGACAGCACCTTTCAAGCCACCGCCTTCCTTGATTCGGGGTCCACTGGAAATTTTGTAAGCCACGCACTGGTGTCCAAATTTCGTTTCCCGGTGACCCCTCTGCAGAAACCCATGTTCTTCTCCTCCATCAGTGGCGAATGCCTAAAGGACGCTATTTGGTTCTGCACTGCGCCCCTCACCTTGCAGATTGGCGCCTTACACAAGGAGAACTCTGAATCTTCTTGTTCTGCCTCGCTCCTCTTCTGAAATTCTCCTGGACCTTCCTTGGTTGCAAGACCATGCTCCGACCTTAGACTGGAACACGGGCGAGATTATCCGTTGGGGTCCCGCGTGCCACTCGCGATGCCTTCCTGTACTCCATCCAGCTCTAAGGCCCACCTCTGTAAAATCTACAAAGCCTCTGCCGGGACTGCCCGACTCCGTACCAGGATCTAGCCGACGTTTTTTCCGAAAGATAGGCCGAAACTCTTTCCCCCGCACACCGGCCGTTCGACTGTCCTATTGACCTGCAACCCGGTAGTACTCCTCCACGAGGCAGAGTCTATCCTCTTTCTGTCCCCGGGGGACTAAGGCTTGTCGGAGTAACCGGAGAAATTTTCCGTAAAGGCTCATACGCAAGTTTTCCCCTCGCCTGCGGGGGGCCGGGTTTCCCTTCTTTGTTAAAAAGAAAAGGGTTCCCCTTGGGGGCCCTTTGAAAGGGATTATCGGGGATCAAAAAAATTCACTAAAAAAAATCGCCCCTCCCCCCATCTAAATTCTCGGGCTTTTTGATCGCCGGGTGGGCAAAAATTTTTCCCCTTTTTTGGATTTATGGGGAAAGCTTACAATTGATTCGATCCGGGGAAGGCAAATGGAAACCCCTTTATACCCTTAAAGGGCCCATTTTGAAAAATCTGTCATGCCATTTTGGCCTCTGAAACCGTTTCCGGCGGTGTTCCAAAAAATTTCATCAAGAATCTTCCGCGATCTTCTCTAGGGTCTTTTGGTTTAATCGTTTTTAACTGGGATGACATTTTAATCTTCTTCCTGTTTGGGAAAAATTTCCCACCACCATCACCCGCCAGGTGTCAAACGTCTCCAACCAAGTTATATCCCAACCTGGGGGAAATGCTTGTTTGAATGCACCTGGGTTCCCCTTTCCGGGCGGTACAAACTTCTCGGGGCGGGGTCCCAATGGACCCCTTTTTTAAACTTTAGCGGTCTTACAAGGGCCCCCCCCCCGCCCAAAGGGGGGGTTGGGGTTTTTAATCCCAAACCCTTTCTGGGGTTTGAAAACTTTTTTACAGACAGTTCGCCCCGCATTTCCCCACGCTGGGGGTGGCCCCCCGCTGATGGCCCTTACAAGAAAAATGCCAACCAAAAATTCCTGGCCTCCGGGAAGCCCAAAAAGGGTTTTTGATCACCTTAAATCACTTTCGATTTTTGGGTTTTGTCTGCCGGGACCCACAGCGTCCGTTCGTCCTGGGAAGGGGACCCCTCCTCAGTAGGTGCAGGCGTGCCCCCTTCCCCTTTCAAAAGGTCCCCTCTGGGAAACGGCGTACTTGCGGTTTCTTCTCAAAAAACCTTCACCCCCAGCTAAAAGGGGAATTATAAAAATGGGTGATTGCGAACTACGGGCCTTAAGTTACCCCTTAGAAAATGGGCGGAAATTTTTGCTGGAGGGGGCTCCCCCCCCACCCATCGTTGTCTTAAACCGAAAATTAAAATCTTCTTTTATCTGCAGTTTGCCTAAACGACGTTTCCTCGGAAGCCGGGGTTCACTTTTTTTTCGCCCGTTTTTGGTTTTTTACCCCCTTCATTTTCCCGGCCAGTTTTGGGAAAAAATTTGAGGGCGGAAGGGCCCTCTCCAGATCCTCGGACAAAGGGGGGCTTGGAAGCCGCCCCCTCTGCGGGGCACATAATTCCCCAAAGGGAATCCTCACGGTGGGTCCCCCGGGGGGGCCCTTTCCCAAATTCCCTCCGGGGAAAAGCCCTTTAGGGTACGCCCCGGGCCTTTTGGGGCCCTCGAATCCAAAAATTGGGGACATTTCCTCACGAACAGTTGAAAAATTTCTGGGTCCTTTAAGCCTTTGGCAACAAATTTGCCCCGTTTTTTTGGGGGGCCCACCCCCCCTCAAGTTTTTTAGGGGCTTTTTTCCCCCGGGCTGTCCCTCCTTCCCCCGTAATAAATTCCCTTGTCTCAGACCCGCGGGTCTACTTCAGCCTCTTCCAGTGCCAGAAAGACCTTGGTCTCATGTGGCCATGGACTTTGTTACAGACCTCCCGGCCTCCTCTGGTAACACGGTCATTTGGGTGGTGACTGATAGATTTTCGAAGATGGCTCACTTTGTTCCTCTGCCCGGGTTGCCCTCTGCCCCCCAGCTTACCCAGCACTTCTTTCACCACATTTTTTAGCTACACGGGCTCCCATTGCATGTCGTCTCGGATAGGGGGTCCAGTTTGTTTTGAGATTCTGGCGGGCTCTATGTGGTCAGTTGCAGGTTCAGCTAGACTTCTCATCTGCATACCACCCTCAAACCAACGGGCAGGTAGAGAGGGTTAACCAAGTTTTAGGTACCTACCTACGATGTTTCGTATCCTCCCATCAGGATAACCTTTCTGACCTCCTCCCCTGGGCGGAATTCTCGTATAATTCCCTAGACTCGGAATCTGCTGGAGCCTCTCCTTTTTTTATTGTGTTTGGGCTACATCCCCGCCCCTCCCTCTGACTACCTCGTGTCACGTTCCTGCCGTGGATGCCCAAGTGCAGAACATCAAGGCACTCTGGCAAGTCCCACGACAGGCCCTTCTACGGGCCTCCGCTCGCACCAAGGTCCAGGCCGACAGGTACCGTAGACCTCCGCCCCTCTTTAAGCCAGGTGATAGAGTTTGGTTGTCTTCCAAATATATTCGTTTCATGGTGCCCAGTTTTAAGTTAGGCCCTAAGTATTTGGGCCCTTTTGTTGTACTTCAGCAACTGAACCCGGTGTCCTACAAGCTCCGCCTGCCTCCCACTCTGTGTTTCCCGAACGCCTTCCATATTTCTCTCCTCAAACCTGTGGTGCTGAACCACTTCTCCCGTGGATCTGTCTTGCCTTCTCCCGTGGCCAACTCTGATAACATCTTTGAGGTCAAGGAGGTGCTGGCGGAAAAAACAGTGAGGGGGAAGCGGTTCTTTCTCATTGACTGGAAGGGGTTCGGGCCTGAGGAACGTTCGTGGGAACCCGAGGCCAACCTGTCATCTTGTAAAGTAGCGGGAGCGTTTAGTTGGCACTCCCTTCTGGTTCTTTTCAATTGCGGGGAGAGACGATGTGGGACCCTGGTGATGAAGTGTACCGGCGTATAAATAAGGCAGACCAGACAACAGTTAACCGGGAGAACTGTGGCTTTACTCTCTTTTACTTCCTCCAGCAACGACCCTTGTAGCACAATCCAGTCCACATTGAGTCTCGACCAGCTCCAGTAGCACGCACTCATCCAGCAGTTCCAGAAGGAGCTCTCTCAGCTCTACCCTGACTGACCTTCCGTGGATCTTCCACTCAGCTCAGGGGGGGCTACCTCGTACTTCAGCTGCGTTAACGGCCTCTCTTGCCCTTTACTCAAATGTGCTCCCTTTTAGAGGCGAAGCTCTGCCCCCAGCTCCTGCCCGGCTTACTTGCTGTCAATGAATAACTATTTACTAGTCCTCTGTTCTTAGGGCTTCTTCCTTGCCTTCCATTCAAATCTGCCTCCTCTCATCTCCAGCCGGAATGATGAGAGTGATGCTTCCTGCCCACTATCCTGTGGCAGAATCTCCAGCAGACTTCTCTTGGCAGACTTCCTGATTTACTACATGTCTCACTATTTATTTGAATCCCCCCTGCTGGCAGATAAACCCGCTTCTCCTGCACAGGGTTTCAGCTCCTTATTGGCTGAGGGTTATGACGCTGCTGTTACCAGGCAGACTAGACTGGGGAAAGAACCCATAATGTTAACCAATAGACTTCTGAATCTAACTTTACTATTACTGCTATACCTAAGTCTCTATAGTACAAGTACACTACTTCCCTAGATAGGGATAACTACAGCTTTGCACATCCTACAATCTGACCTCCTCTCTAAACTCCGAAGAAAGAGGGGGAGACCTAAAGGGGGGGGGGGGTACTGTCATGGGGGCTGGCACGGGTGCCGTCGCCCCCCACGGCCACCCCCGCTGCCCGCTTGCGGTCCGGCGCGGGTGCCGCGGCCGCCCGCGACCAGTCCCTTGCTGCCCGGGCCCCGGCGCCTGTTCACTTACCCGTCCACGCTCCTGTGCTTCCTGCTTCTGCCTGTCCCGGCCGCCGCACGCGCACCCGCTGCTTAGGGCGCGCGCGCGACGACTGGTCTGGATTTAAAGGGCTAGTGCGCCGGTTATTTCTCAATTGCCGGCCGCTGGTCCTATATAAGGTACACACCCCCTGCTCTCTCTGCCAGATTGTTGGTGTGCGTTAGTGAGTCTTGAGAGTGTTGGAGTCCGTATTTGATTACCCGTGTACCAGTCCGTTCCGCTACGTTTCCTGACCTTGCCTGTTTACCGCCTGTTCTGACCATCTGCCCATCTCTGACCACGAACCTCTGCCGCCTGCCCTGACCTTCTGCCTGTCCCCCACTACATCTCTGGATTACGATTCTGCACCACGCAATACCCCGGCCGCCATCGCAAGCAAGTTACGTCAGGGGTAGCGACCTGGTAGCCTCACGCCGCAGCAAGTCCATCCCGCTTTGCGGCGGGCTCTGGTGAAAACCGGGGGCTACTTAGACTCTGCTCCCTGGCGTGGCTTAACTATCATAGCTTGCGGTAGTCCAGCGAATCCACCAACCCGTTACAAGTGGTCTGATCTGAGGTCTGGAGTCATATTTGGGGTCTGGAATAATTTTTGGGGTCTGGTCCTGGGTCTGAATTCATTTAGTGGTCTGATCTGAGGTCTGGAATCATATTTGGGGTCTGGTCTGGAATCATATTTGGGATCTGGTCTAGAATAATTTTTGGGGTCTGGTCTGGGGTCTGGAATCATATTTGGGTCTGATTTGGGGTCTGGAATAATTTTTGGAGTCTGGGCTCTAGAATAATTTCTGGGGTCTGGTCTGGAGTCTGAATTTGTTTAGTGGTCCGGTCTGAGGTCTAGTATCATTTGTGGGGTCTGGTCTGGGGGTCTGAATTCATTTAGTGGTCTGATCTGATGTCTGGAACCATACTTGGGGTCTGGTCTGGAATAATTTTTGGGGTCTGATCTGAGGTCTGGAATCATACTTGGGGTCTGGAATAATTTTGGGGGTCTGATCTGAGGTCTGGAATCATACTTGGGGTCTGGAATAATTTTGGGGGTCTGATCTGAGGTCTGGAATCATACTTGGGGTCTGGAATAATTTTTGGGGTCTAATCTGAGGTCTGGAATAATATTTGGGGTCTGGTCTAGGGTCTGGAATAATTTTGGGGATCTGGTCCTGGGTCTGAATTTATTTAGTGGTCTGATCTGAGTTCTGGAATCATATTTCGGGTCTGGGGTCTGGAATAATTGTTGGGTCTGATCTGGGGTCTGGAATCATATTTGGGTCTGATCTGGGGTCTGGAATAATTTTTGGTTTACTATAGTGGCTGGAGATGGCTGCAGAGTTGAGGGAACATGGATGTTTTAGCAGGAAGCTCTGAAGTCTTCAAGTCACTATGGCTGTCTGGACCCGCTTGAGAAGAATAGGAAAGAGAACTACAATCAGAGAAGCTGTCATCTGTGAGTCAGTGGATTTATAGAGAAGCTGTCACCTCTCCTGACACGTCTGTTACAGGAAATCCTAGTATTTCCCATGAGGTAACAGATCTGGAGCATCTTTCCTTACAACTCATGATGGTCCTTTGTCATTACTCCTGGAAATGTGTAACTAAGTCCTGAGCAACGTGGAGACTTTTTGTAACACAACTACTTAGTTTTGACAACCAGCTAACGCTGCACCGGATTGCAGGCGATCTTCTGGACTGCAGCTGTCACTAGAAGACTACAGAAGGTGTTTGTGAAGCCCAAGTCTTACTGAGCACTGAGTGTTACCATAGCCCCTGATCATAGGCAGTACCTCTGCACTCTGATACTGTCAGCGATGAGTGGTCACTGTCAGCATGCAGGGACACTACCTTTTTATCATGACACTCATGTGTAACCCTCATATGGAGGTTTTATCAGAAGCCACCGTTATAGATTCTGTAGAAAATCTCAAAATAGCACAGTTTCGGGAAAATACCTGGCGGAGCGCATTATTGTCACCTCCAGCACGATAAATGTCAGGGATGTAAGGGATCTGCCCTCATTTACGTTGTGCTGCTCCTATGACTTAGCAGAATGCAAATTCAAATGGAGATATGAACAGGGTTGTCCTGCAGAAGAAAATGTAACAGAAATAGCACCAGGTTAGAAAAAAAATGAGTGGTACTTACCTTCCATTCTTCCCCTGCTGCTGCTCTGGAGCTCCCATGTGATCCGCTCCTCTTCACTTCCGGGTTCTTGTCCTGACACACAGGAGATGCTCCATTGGGAGTGACTGACGTGTGAGCTTTTCCTTTGTGTCGGGACGAGAACCCAGAAGTAAAAAGGAGCATGTCCAGACAGCACTGGGGGGACCTGTAGGTATTGCTTTTTTCTTGTTTTTTTTTAACCAGTCTGGCCCCATTTTTGATCATTTTTTTTTCTGCTTCACAATCGTTTTAATTTTTTATAGAGTTCCAGGAGTAAGAACAAAAGAACAGCGGAATGTAGTGTTCTGGTCAAAGATGTTCAGAATTTTATGGGGAGCATTCACTAAAGCAGATATATAAAGAGAGCAAATCCTCCTAAGGCCATGTCTACACAGCACTGGTTTCTGGTGAGATTCTAAATACTGAATTCGCCAAGAATCTAACTGTAACCAGTGCCCATAGACCGCAATAGAAAATCCAAACTATAGTCTACAGTACACATCGCAGATTTTCTATTGTCGGATTTATAAACCACCGGCCTCTTCTGGAATATAGAACATGTTGGCAGATTCCAATACAGTTCTATGTACTGGGCTGGCCGAAATACTAAAACCCGCACCAAAGACCGAGATGCGGCAATGTTAAAATGCCACTGGATTCCCAACGGCATTTTAACTTATCCATAAATACAAAATTCTGTAACTTTCTTCCTTAAAACTTCAAGTGAAGTTCTTTGCTAGAAATGTCCTACCATATTGCTAGTACTGCTGAACCTGAAACCAATCATTAAAGGAGTTGTCTCATTACAAGCTTTCAGCCTACTTCAAAGTGTCTGGCAGCAAAGGATTTTTGAATTCAGGGGCGTGCTTCTTGTCAGCCTCTTCTCCTCCCTCGTCCCCCCTCCCCTCAGAACACAGACAGCTCTCCTCCATAACTTCTATACAGCAGGGGGAGGGCGAGGGGTTTGCTGCCAGAGTTAACCCTGTGTGTGCCTGCCTAGGTCTGCTGCAGGCTCTTGCTGCTCCTCTACACAGAGTCAGGGGACAGGAGAGGGCTGATCTATGAGTGTGGAGAAGTCTGTGAAGCTGTATATGCTAATAGCAGAGCAGGGTGGGGTGTAAGTGTTCCTATACCCCCTGCTTAGCATACAAATCTCCATCTCAAGCAACAACAAACAAACCCTGTCAGAACAGACACAGGGCAGCTGTGAAGTGTGTTACTATACTCAGGATGTGTCACTAATACAGCAGAACATGAACCGTTCACATGCCCCCCTGATCTGTTCTATTAGTATAGTCAGAGCTCCACAGACACATCATGATTATAGTAACACACTTCACTGCTGTCACATCTACTGACCACAGATCAGCCTCATCTCTGCTCTCCTCAATCTGTGTAGAGAGCAGGAGGGAGCAGGCACATACAGGGTTAATCCAGCTACACAGACACAGAAGCCAGAGCCCTCCCCCTCCCTTCCCTACAGAAGCATACTGTGCGTGAGGGGCTCTGTGCTCTGACCTGTATTCAGAAGCTGATGAGTCATCAGCACTGACAGCCAGTGAGATAAAGATGAACTGCTATAGGGATTTCAGGAGCTGATGCACTACTACTAACAGGGATAACTCAAAATCAGTAGGACATTTGTAATGAACATATATTGCAAAGCTGCTTGTTTTTTTAAAGGTCTTTTAATTAAAACCCAATCATTGTAGCGAGACAACCCCTTTAAAGTACTACTCCCGCTTGTCACAGACGCCCCTGGGACCACTGTCCCGGGTCGCCGGCGCGTCCGTGCTCCGACACCTAGCGGAGCCCCGTCCCGCACGTCGGGTTCGGGGTCCGCTCACCCCCCCCTCCCCGTCCCCGCCGGCGTCCACTTACCCGGCCACGCTCCTGCTCAGCCTGTCTCCGTCTCCCGGCGCTAGGGCAAACGCGCGCCGGCAGTTTGAAATTTAAAGGGGCAGTGCGCCGGTAATTGGTCATTGCTGGGCACTGCTCCTATTTAAGTCCGGCCTCTTCCTGGCAGCCGTCGCCGGATCCTTGGTGTATTTCCAGTTGGAGAAAGCCTTCCTAGTATTGTCTATTCCTGTCTACCGTGTACCGAACCGCGAGCTTACGTCTACCGACCACGAACCTTGCCGCCAGCCCTGACCTTCTGCCTGTCTACGTTTACGAACCAGAGCCGCCTGTCCTGACCTCCTGCCTGTCCCCGACTACGAGCCTGACTGCCGATTCTGTACCTCGCCTGCCCTCGGCTGCCTCCGCAAGCCAGTCCCGCCAGTGGAAGTGACCTGGTAGACTCCCGCCGCAGCAAGTCCATCCCGCTTTGCGGCGGGCTCTGGTGAATACCGGGACCTACTTAGATTCCACTCCCTGGTGTGGGCTTACGCCATCGCCTGCGGTGGTCCAGTGGATCCACCTCCAGACTGTTACACCGCTTTTCCTCTATTTTCTGTCAGGGTGAGAGGTAGGAAGTTGTACATGGCAGATCAGAGCTTAGTGAGGACGAGAGCATCTGAGGAGGGCAGATCACACAGGCTGTAGATAGGAAGGAAAGCACACACAAGTCAGTTTGCATGAGGAGAATCACTTGGACTGTGTACAAGTGTAGAGAGAAAGCAGAGCACAAACTGCAAACTCTAGACTTGTAAACACTCGACATGTATGAACGGGGAGGCGCAAGATATCTGGCATCTTTTAAGCCCCATATAAGACACAGCCCCGTTCGCTGCGCTGAAATCCCTCCCGCACGCCACTTCTGGGTGCATTACAAAGCAAAAGCGGCACTTTGTAATGCGCCTGGGATCAGGAGGCGGGGCGCACTAGAACCGTACAAAGCTATAGATTTATAGCTTCTCTACGGTAGTTATAGGCGCATTGCAGTTGGAACAGGCAGAGCACTTTCAAAGTGGTTTACCTGAGCCAGAATTGTCATACAAGCGCTAGAATGCGCCTGATTTATGACCCGCTGTAGTGCGGGCTCATAAATCAGGCACATTCTAGGCTAATATTATGTGCATAAAAATTGTCGACAAATCATACATGTTGCCCTCAGACCTCCCATCCAGCATGTATTACTAGAAGCACACCCCCACATGAGAAAATGTGGTCCTAGGAGCAGCAGCAAACAATATCAGGAGGCTGAAAATGAATGATGAAGCGAAGATGGAAGACGAAAACCTTTTTTTTTCTTTACTCAAGGTAATCAGTAACATAGAGTATGTATAAAATAATTTTTTCCATATCAAAGGTGTTCATATTTTTCAACATATTCTGCCTAAGACTGTGTCTAATCAGCACTGTATTATTTTTTATAATCTGCAGCATTGATAATACTCTGTGTACTGCTTGTGTAGACCTGGTATCTGACCGCTACATGACGGTATTATTGGTTATACTAGTACTTCTATTGTGGATGCATGTACTTGTCCCAGACTAAAAGAAGGACGCCTGTCCCTGACTATGAGGGAAATGTACGAACCTGGCACCGACTCGCCAGTTCTACTTCTGATTTAACAGTGTCTGATCCAACAGTCTGTATGAAGGTGTCTCCCAGCACTTTATACATGTGTCCCGTTCTACGCCAAAAGTAGTTTCAGCTACTTTGAGACTGGTATGGATTTGTACGACAGTCTCACGCCAAACTTTGGCGCATTGTACGACTCCGGTGCATTCTAAGGGCATGTCCCCACTGCACCGGTTTGTGGCCTGTTTTTCAAATGGTTTGCGGTTTTGCAGACCGTCTGAAAAACCGTCCCCAAACTAACACACACCGGGCCGCTATGGAAAACTCGTGCAGCAGTCCCCACTGCACCGGTTTTCCGCCCGGTGGTTTTTCAGACCGCCGGCCGCCCGAAAGACGTTCTACATGCACAATCCTCCGTCCGGTTTTCAGACGGAATATGAACATGTCAATGGGAAGGGGGAGCTCCTCTGGTGGGCCCCAAGATTCAACTTGACTAGTGGGTCCAAGAATCTGTTTCACTGGTGGACTTGAAGAATCAACTCCATTGGTGGGCCCCGAGAATCAACTCTACCAGTGGGATCCAAGAATCAACTCCACTGGTGGGCCCCAAGAATCAGTTCCACTGGTGAATCCCAAGAATCAACTCCATTGATGGGCCCCAAGAATCAATTCTACTGGTTGCCCCAAGAATCAACTCCACAGGTGGGTACCAAAAATCAACTCCATTGGTGGGTGAAAGAATCAACTCCACCGGTGATCCCCAAGAATCAGCTCCACTGGTGGATCCCGTACAACACTCCTTATGTATGTGGGATGCTGGGACATAAAGATTACTCTAAGGTAGAGTGACATTTGGACAAAATAAGCCTTATCTATATACCATGTATAATTATCAGAGACATTACGTAAGGTCCACCCTGTGACTGACATGTGGATGAGAATTCGATGGAGACATTTAAGGAAAAAGCCAGAAAAGAGACGTCTCAGTACTTCTAGTCAGTAGAACAGGAGAACTTGACAAGGATCAGATGAAGCCTGGGGCTGCTCCTTGGTGACTTACATTTTTTGCTTATTTACACAATTCATCTTTTTGCAAAAATGGACAAATTGAAGATTTATCATTTTCTAGAGTCATAGAAGACAAATTGTCACGCATGAAGAAATACCAGACAACCAGAGACTGCTGCACAAAGCTAGAATTCCCCAGGTGTCATTGTCTTAAAGAAACATTACCAAGTTCTGGACTACAAAGCTATAATTTTTCTGGACCCTATTAGGCTCCTAAATGCCCGGCATACTAGGGACAATTTCTTAGGAGGACAAAAAGCACTTTATATGCTGCTCAGTTCTGGGCTCCAGTTTATAGAAAAGATGTGATGGAGCTAGAGAGAGTGCAAAGACGAGCAACCAAACTTATAAGGGGAATGGAGCATCTTAGTTATGAGGAGAGGTTAGTAGAATTGAACTTATTTAGTCTTGAGAAAAGACGGCTCCGGGGGGGACATGATTAATTTATATAAATATATAAATGGTCCCTACAAAAAGTATGGGGAAAAGCAATGTAGAATCCCCTCAAAAACAAGGGAGTGCTCCCTCTGCCTAGAGAAGAAAAGATTCAATCTCCAGAGGAGAAAAGCCCTTTTCACCATGAGAACTGTGAATCTGTGGAATCGCTGCAATCGAGTAGCGCTATGTGTGGTATTTCATGGAGGCATTGCTTAGATCCATTGCTGTACTAGGTGGGCACTTGTATGAAATAGACTCATAAAATTACTTAAAGGGACACTACACCAGTTTTTTTTTTAATCTATTATGTGGATTTATATATTTTTTTTTTACATGTTTTTTTCTTTTAACATAACTGAAAAGGGTTTTTACCACAAAGTAAAATTGAAAAAAATTGAAAATCTTGCAAATTAAATAACATTTTCACCATTTATCATTATTAAAAATGTTGTACCATTCTTCTTATAGCAGCTCCCTTAGTGATCAATAGTGCACAGCTCATCTCCAGGGGACATGACCAGTGACGAGAGCTCCTCATTCCTGGTTGCACATGCCCAGACATCACCTCTCCTCTCAGGCAGCTACTGTCAGTCTCTTCCCTGCTTAGTAATCACACACACTCACTGCTGAGCGAGTGTCCAACCCCAGGTGCTGTCATTCTACTCCCGTCTTATGTAATCCTTAGTAATCACACACTCAATGTTGAGCGAGTGTTCAACCCCAGGTGCTGTCATTCTACTCCTGTCCTCTGTACTCCTTAGTAATCACACACACTCACTGTTGAGCGAGTGTTCAATCCCAGGTGCTGTCATTCTACTCCCATCCTCTATACTCCTTACTAATGACACACACTTATTGCCGAGCCAGTGTTCAGTCCCAGGTGCTGTCACTCTACTCCATCCTCTGTACTCCTTAGTAATTAGTCGAACAGTGCAAATAAATAAAAAGAAAAAAGAAGTCTCCAACTGATATGTGCATTGAGAAAAAAACAATACACATGTTTGGTTCCTGCAGGGATGTGAACCTAGGAGCCCTATGTTGGGAGGCAGTAGTGCTAACCACTCAGCTACATTGCAGCTACTCACAGCTTTTTACACAAAGAGATCTTTCTTTGATTAGAGTGAGCACAGTGCGAGGAAAGGCATGGTGATGTCTAGCCTGCTGGGTCCCATGATATGTAGTTAAAACAAATCATACACGCATCCCTTTTGAACACACTGAGAGCTGAAGCAGGACAAACCAGGTATGAAATGCCTTCATGGTAAAACCCCAATTGAGGTTCTCTTATGTCCATGAGTTTGTCTCTATGACTTCCCCTCTGTGAGCTCTGACAGCGTCAGTGAGAATTGCTAAAAAGCTCTTCCAGTCCAACTATGGCCTGAGAGGTGTAAATGTTATCAGTAGGATCTGATAAGTGTGAAGAAAGCTGGAAACCGCACTGTGCAGAAAAAGATAAACCCATTACCCTTCATGTATTGCTCTTGTCACTGTGCTGTCAGTCTGGTCTAATCTTTGGTAGGAAAAACGGTGTAAAATCCAGCATCGGGGTAAGTATCAATATTAAAAAATCATGTTTATTAGAAACAATTACAACATGTCCATAGGTGCAACATCCATTCTTACTGATGCATTTCTCGATACATGTAGGTCTTACTCATAGGAAGTCTTTATTTGCTAGCCCATTCTTTATTTAGGCCTGCCCGGAGAACAATAGAGCGATCATTATATCATTACCTACTTATTGTAATGAGACTACACGCAGATAAACATTTTTCTTGCAGCACCAACAGTAAAGTGACCAGCCATGGATTTTATCTTTTCACTGTCACAGCTAGAGAAGGGCAATATTTTAGATGTCATTTTTCATTGCATAGGATTGCAGGAAAAAAACTAAGCCTGGCAAAAATTCTAAAAAAAAAAGTTTTTCAGGAAGTGTCCCTTTAATGGCCACTTGGATTTGGCACCACTATATAAGCAACCAAAGTCTTCTCCAAGGCTTTGAATTTCTAGTAAAGTTTACTGCTGCCTAGTCAGACTCAGAGTGGTCCAAAGTGGAGTAGGGGAAACACCTGGTGGACCTATGGGCATGATGGTCCTCTGTCAGAGAGAAAGGCAGAACAAAAGAGGCAGAAAGCAATGTGCAAGAGTCATGTATAATAGCTGTAGGATGAGCCCCAAGAACGAACTCCACTGATGGGTCCCAAGAATCATCACCACTTGATGCCTTCACTCCCTGAAGTATGGAGGTCTGAACAGGCCCTAGAGAGAGGAAAACGTCAGTGTAGAACGTCCCTGCATTTGAGGTCCCGTTGAAGTTTCGGAGGTGGCTTAAGCAGTTTTGATAAAAAATGTGAACTAAGAACCTCAAAATTTTCAATGTATCCTAAGTAGCAGAAATGCTTTTTTAAAAAAAAAATCCTATGTGCCTTTTGATAGTTCTTTTAGTTGACAGTGTGCTACTGGTATTGGAATGTGCATGTATATTGTTACCACACCAGTGTGCACCTATGCTCGTTTTAAAAAAAATATATATTTTTGGATGTGCAAAGCCAAATATTGTTTTCATCACCACTGGTGGGCACCAAGAATGAACTCCACTGTTGGGCCCTAAGAATGAACTCCACTGCCGGCCCTAGCAATCAACTCACTTGGTGGGCCCTAAGAATCAACTCCACTGGTGGGCACCAAGAACCAACTCCACTGGTGGGCAGCAAGAATGAACTCCACTGCCGGCCCTAGCAATCAACTCACTTGGTGGGCCCTAGAATCAACTCCACTGGTGGCTCAAAGAATCAACTCCACTGGTGGGGCCGCAAGAATCAACTCCACTGATGGGCCACAAGAATCAACTCCACTGGTGGGCACCAAGAATCAACTCCATGGTGGGTCCCAGAATAACTCCACTGGTGGCCCCAAAGAAATCAACTTCCACTTGTGGGGCCGCCAAGAATCAACTCCACTGATGGGCCCCAAGAATCAACTCCACTGGTGGGCACCAAGAATCAACTCCAGTGGTGGGCACCAAGAATGAAATCCACTGGTGGCCCCAAGAATGAAATCCACTGGTGGGCCCCCCCGGAATCAACTCCACTGATGGGCCCCAAGAATCATCTCCACTGGTGGGCCCCAAGAATCATCTGCACTGGTGGGCCCCAAAAATCAACTCCTAACTAGGGTTAGGGTTACTGGTGGGCCCCAAGAATAATCTCCATTGGTGGGCTCCAAGAATGCACTCTACTGGTGGGCCCCAAGAGTCATCTTCACTTGTGGGCCCCAAGAGTCATCTTCACTGGTGGGCACCAAGAATCATCTCCACAGGTGAGCCCCAAAAATTAACTCCACTGGTGGGCCCCAAGAATCAACTTCAGTGGTGGGTCCCAAGAATAATCTCCACTGGTGGGCTCCAAGAATGAACTCCACTGGTGGGCCCAAATAATCATCTCCACTGGTGGCCCCAAGAATCATCTTCACTGGTGGGCCCCAAGAAAGAACTCCACTGGTGGGCCTCAGGAATGAACTTCACTGGTGGGCCCTAAGAATCATCTTCACTGGTGGGCCCCAAGAATGAACTCCACTGGTGGGCCTCCGGAATCAACTTCACTGGTGGGTCCCAAGAATGAACTCCACTGGTGGGATCCAGACACTCTTGTCCAACACTGTTCTCAGTGCTTGGGACGGGTAGCTAAAGTGGTCCATGATCCTCTAACATCTTATAAAGACCATGAAGACCAATGTTGGCATCTCGCAACTTCTGGTCATGGTGACATCCCCATTCTGAGTGTGGGAACCTGGGGAGAGCATTAGTCATTTCTTCTATCAATCCATGGATCCAACCGTTTGAAGACATGACCATACAAGATTAAGGAATCTGAAGACAAAGAGCCATTTTTTATTCTAGAAAGAAAAGCAGTTATGCAATAAGCCATCATGTGAAATCTATCCATCTTCCCTGTGGGGAGATTCCTTGGCCATGATCCAAAAACATAATTCCCATCTAGAAATGATGTATGGTGATCACCTGTCCTGTGTTCAATGGAAACAATTATCCGGGCGTTGTGTAAGCGACATGTCGAAGTGATGCCGAACTATGATAGGGTCTATTCTGCTGAAATACCAAAGACGGATCTGGGGCTCTGGAGATATAGGAAAACACGACACTATAGATTCTCCAACTGGAGCCGGTCTCTGAAGACAACACAGGCGTCCTGAGTCTAGAGCGGGGCTCCTGCTGATGAGGCCACCTGTTTGCTCTGGAGTCATGAGCTCCGCTCTCAGGTCTGTAGAGATCCACTGCCCTTTTCCTGAGCTCATTAAATGAGAACAGTTATTGTTTCTCGAAAAATTTCCTCCATTAAAATGTCAGGTTATTTCCATCTGACTGATCTATGACTTCCATTAACCACTTGCTGCAAAACACTGAAAACCATATTGACACACCGTCACACCTGGGACTGGGAGGTGTACAGTGATATATATGATATATTGGGCATTGTTCCAGCTTCAGTTGCGCTCTCAAGGTAAATCCCCTATATTTTTTCCCTTATATGGAATTTGGGAAAACTGGGTAAGAGAAAAGGGGGGTATTTAAAAGGGGGTTTGTCTCTTACAAGATTGCTGTTTTTTTTGTTAAAGTTGCAAAAAAGTCACTTTGCAATTTGTCCATTCCCAGGTCCTCCTTTTCCCTAGTTTTCCCTTTGCATGGTCTCACCCCTAGGTGCTATAGCTAAGCCCTTTTGACTCTAGAAGGGCTGTCAGTGCCGGTTGCTTTAGCTACAGACCTTTCAATCCTCATGATAGGCTGCAGCACGGGTTGCTATAGCTCAGACCTTTCGATCTCTCATAAAAGTTTCCCAGCATGGTTGCTATAGCTACAGACCTTTCGATCGCTTGAAGTTTGCCAGCAGGGTTGCTATAGCTCCCAGCCCTGTTTGATCCCCCTATAGGTACAGCACTGGTTGTATAGCTCAGACCGGCTTTACTGCAGCCTAGTAAAACCAGTAAACACGCCCTAATTCAAAATGAAACCAAGAAAACAGAACTGAGGTAAGATGAATCAATGTAGTGAGACAACCCCTTTAAACACTTCTCAGTCTCTCTTCTTAAGGTTATTACTGAAAAAACTTTCACCCTTAGAGTTACTGATCTGGGACCAGCCTCGTACCTTCCTGTCAGGTCTGCAGAGCACATGACTGTGTATATACATCAATGATAACACAGTCACCTAACAAGGGTTTTGGCAGCATTTCTTCTCTTTTCTCTAAAATTTTCCCTTAAAATAATACAGCTCTGCTAGCTCACACCTATAGCCAGACCTCCTGCTTAGACAGCATCATTGTTTTTTACAACCCCTCAGCAATGTCCCAGTAACAGGCTGAGCTGGGAATAGGAGCGAGCAGAGCTGAAATGTCAGTCACTGCTACTTCCAGCCAGAGCGGGAAAGTAGGGCCTGCGGGGGACCAAAAGATGCAACAGCCGTTGGGGACCCCCCCTTTAATTTACTTTTCAGCTTTGCTCTGGGTCCTGGGTTGACCTCAAATTCATTTCCGCTTTAAACAACATGGGGAAAACCTGGAAAAGTGAAAATGGTTTTATGGTCCCAAATGATGCTGCCGCAAGAGCAATGTGAGGCTTGAGGTGATTGAAAGGGACCTACTCCCAAAAACCCCAAAACTAAAAAGGGGTTTGGGTTTTGTTTATGTTGGGTTGAGTTTGAGAAAAAATTTTGGGGGGTTTTGATGTCACAATTTTTTTTCATAAAGTCAGTCAAACTAACGTAGTATGGTGGCTCAGTGGTTAGAACAGTACAGCACGGTGGCTCAGTGTTAGAAAAGTGCGTGGTGGTCAGGTAGACAGTGCAGCCGGTGGCTCAGGGTTTCCTATGCAGCATGTAGTCATGGGTTTGCACAAACAGATGGGGGCCAGTGGTTAGCACATGTAGCACAGTGGGTCGGGTTGGGACGTGCAGATTGTGGTCAGTGTTGCACAGTGCAGCACGTGGCTCAGGGTTTCACAGTGAGCATGGGGCTGTGGTTACCAACATTGCAGCATAGTATCAGTGGTTACAAAACACGCATGGGGCTCAGGATTAACAGTGCGCATGGTGGGTTTAGTGGGTTTGCACAGTGAAAAATGGGGTCAGTGGTTAGCCCGTGCCACACGGTGGGTCGGGCTATCACAGCACAGCATGGTGGCTCAGTAGTTAGCACAGTGCAGCACAGGGGCTCAGTGGTTAGAACAGTACAGCACGGGGGGAGGGTTTAAGGGCAGCATGGTGGTCGTAGTTAGCACAGTGAGCAAGGGCCAGTGGTTGAAAGTAAAGCACAGTGGCTCATGGGACCATACAGCGGTGGCCCGGGGTTTCACTTTCAGATGGTGGCCGTTTTAGACCCAAATACCATGGTGGCTCGGGTTGAATGCGCTTTTGGGGCTCGTATTTTGCACAGTACAGATGGGGGGTCATGGGTTTTCCCGTAGCGGATGGCTCAGTGTTAGCAAGCGCAGGGGGGTCAGTATTTAGCACAGTACAGCATGGTGGCTAGCTCTGTTGCCCTGCCACACTAGGGTCAAATCCAACTAAGGATAATATCAGCAAGGAATTTGCATGCTCTTCCCGGGTTTGCATGGGTTTTCTAAAACTAATCTGGAATTTTGTCTGTGAGCCCCAATGGGGACTGGGGCCACTATGAATAATGACAATCTCTGTACAGCGCTGTGGAATATTACAGCAATAGCTAAATGAATGAAAGGGTCGCAACACTTCCCGGAAACAGCCCATGGACAAGTGCGGTGCTGTTTTTGGAACAAAGTAGCAAGGTTTTTTTCAATTTCAGACAACCCCCTTATAGCTGACTGGCCGTCTGAGAGTCGCCCTTGCGGGGGGGGTTGGGGTTTGCATGTCTCTGTGGCCCGGGAAATACTCCCGACTTGTAGTCCATGTTGCTTGTGTTTCCATGTTATTCTAGACCATTACATTCCCTATTTTTGGAAACAAACTGTACCGCGTCAACAGACAGCACAAAGCATCGAGCTCATTGGTTATATAAGGGTGGATACAACGTAGGGGGCTGAAAAGACAAACCCAGGTCTGCTTTATGTCACCTTAAGCTACTGCAGCTATATGTACATACAATGCAGAAGTCATGTTGTAACAGTGAATAGAATCCTGTAGGTGAGGAACACAACATTGCATGATGATAGATTTTAACATGTTCTACTATTTGGTTAAAGGGTTTGCCTGAAAAGGTTTTTTACCTTTATTGTCAGGGAGAAAATAAACAAAGCATGCTGAGTCATGAAAAGCTGGGGGTGAGAGGGAGGGGGCTGAGCAGAGGAGAGGAAACCAGGAAGAGGGAAATCTGCAAAGTTTACTGAAAAATTACATTAACCATGGAACTCTATAAACAAACGCCTCATAAAATGCCCCCTTTTTCCCCCCCCCTTGCAAGCTCGTTTATGTTCCCTGTCCCAAAAATAAGAAATGCAAACACCAACTGACCAATCTTTCCCGGCGGTGTCCTGGTCGTGTCTAATGTAAACTTTCAGGAAACTAAGGGAATCTTAGTCAGGCTGTAGCTCTCAGAGGCTTCACTTTTTGTAATCACATATATTTAGAAATGTGATTAAATACCCATTTTGGAGGATCCCACGTCAACATTACATTGTGGCAAAACCCCTTTAAGGTCTATCCTGTAAGACCTTGTCACTCTTCAGTCAAAATGTCGGCACTAGTTAAGTTCTTGTATCTTTACATAAGTCTTCTAATACAGAGGTCCAAGTACCCTGTAAAGACAGAGAGCCAGCTGCTGAAACTCTTTTTGCTGGCAGCCACCACTAGGGGGAGATCAGGAGCTTATTGCATACTGTTTGTACATTGAACCTAATGATAAAATAGTCTGCGGTAGGTAAGGAAGACACATTTTAAATAGTGATGATATCTTGTTATTGACCACTATGGATAAGTGGAAGAGGCCTGTGAAATAGACGATCACAAGGAGACCAGGGAAAGGAAGGGAAGATACATGTGAAGAGAGTGGAGAGTAAAATATTCATATGTTTTTCATGTATTAGACTAACTTGTTGCTGAAGATCTTCGTGTTAGAGTTGGGCCGTGTTCCAAATTCTTCTATAGGGCCCCATATTTTCTTGTTACACCCCTGACTAGTTGTTAAGGGAACCTGTGATATGGATCCTGTACATCAGGTTACTTATATGTTAAGTTTTACTGTATTTTCGACTTAGAAATTCATCAATCTAAATAAATCACTTTCCTTCTAATTAACCACAGTGACATAAATATGCATCATTTCCACTCCGCAGACAGTGTGGGAGGAAAGTGAGGAAAACATTACTGCAGCGCATCACTGTCAGACAAGGTGCTGTGACAGGTAGATAACACATGCCGACGCACTAATTATCTCATCATATGGGACAGTGGCGCCCTTTACCAGCAGCTTGTGAACACAACCTCCTGCTTTTCTGAAGTTTTCTACAAGTAATAATGATGCCCACTCTGTGGCTCAGAACACACAGTATCTCACAAAAGTAAGTACACCCCTCAGATTTTATTAAACAGTGTAATATATCTTTTCATGGGACAACACTGAGGATCTCACACTTTGATACAGTGTAAAGTAGTCAGTGCACAGCTTGTGTAACAGTATAAATTTGGTGTGCCCTCAAAATAACTCAGCACACAGCCATCAATGTCTTAACTTCTGGCAACAAAAGTGAGTACACCTCTAAGTGACAATGAACAAATTGTGCCCAATTTGCCATTTTCCCTCCATGGCGTCATGTGACTCCTTACTAAATTTGGTGAGCCCTCAAAATAACTCAGCACACAGCCATCAGTCTAAACTAATGGCAACAAAAGTGAGTACACCCTGAAGTGAAAATGGACAAATTGTGCCCAATTTGCCATTTGCCCGATAACACGCGGTGTCATGTGACTCATTAGTGTTACAAGGTCTCAGATGTGAATGGGGGCCACATGTATGAAAACTGTCTAGGTCTAAGACTGTCTTTGTTGCCCATAGCAACCAATCAGAGCGCCCCTTTCATTTTTCCAGAGCACCATAGGAAATGAAAGGGGAACTTTGACTGGTTGCTATGGGCAACAAAGAAAGTCGTAGACCTAGACAGGTTTCATACATGTCCATCTAAGGGTGTTAATATTGGTGTTATCGCTCTCACACTCTCGCATACTGGTCACTGGAAGTTCAACATGACACCTTATGGCAAAGAACTGGTTCCAGTAAAAACAGGTCTCAACATGGTCGCCAAAGAGGTTAGGTGCACATGCTCAGCATCATATCCAGAGATGAGTGCTGCCAGCATTGCTGCAGAGGTTACAGGGGTAAGGGGTAAGCCTGTCAGTGTTCAGGCCATAGGCCGCACACTGCCTCAAATTGTTCTGCATGGCTGTCATCCCAGAAGCAAGCCTCTTATAAAGATGATGCACAAGAAAACCCACAAACAGTTTGCTGAGGGTGTGAGTATATACTGTATGTATGTGTGTGTATACTGGGTGTGAGTATATACTGTATGTATGTGTGTGTATTCTGGGTGTGAGTATATACTGTATGTATGTATGTATGTGTGTGTATACTGGGTGTGAGTATATACTGTATGTATGTGTGTGTATACTGGGTGTGAGTATATACTGTATGTGTGTGTGTGTATACTGGGTGTGAGTATATCTGGAGTATGCGGTGTGTATACTGAGTGTGAGTTATATAATGTATGTGTGTGTGTTGTGATATGGGTGTGAGTTTATACTGTTTGTGTGTGTGTGTATACTGGGCTGTGTGTTATAGACTGTATGTATGGATGTGTGTGTACACTGGGTGCGAGTATATACTGTGTGTATGGATGGGTGTGTGTGTACACTGGGTGCGAGTATATACTGTGTGTATGGATGGGTGTGTGTGTATGTTATACTGGGTCGTGAGTATATAACTGTATGTATGTGTGTGTATACTGGGACGTGGCAGTATATACTTGTATGTTGTGTGTATACTGGTGTGAGGTATGTTCTGTATGTATGTATGATGTGTGTTTGTATGTATGTATACTGGGTGTTGAGTTTTGACTGTATGCATGTGTGTGTATACTGGGTGTGAGTATATACTGTATGTATGTGTGTGTTATACTGGTGTGAGTTATATACTGTATGTATGTGTGTGTTTACTGGGGTGTGAGTATTTATTGTTTGTATGTATGTGTGATGTATATGGGTGTGAGTAGTTACTGTCTCGTATGTGTGTGGATACTGGTGTAGTGAGTATTTTTACTGTATGTGTGTGTGTGTGTGTGTGTTGTGTGTATAACTGGGTGTGGAGTTTATTTGATGTATGTGTGTGTATATGAGTGTGAGTTACTGTATGTAGGTGTGTGTGTGTGTATACTGGGCTTGTGCAAGTTATACTGGATGTATGTATGTATGTGTGTGTATGTATTGTAATAGTGGGTGTGGTATTTACTGTATGTATGTGTGTGTATCATGGGATGTGAGTATATTCATGTATGTCATGTGTGTGTGTATACGGGGTGTGAGTATATACTGTATGTATTGTGTGTGGGGTATACTGGGGAGTGAGTTTTATACTGTGTGTATTGGAGGTATGTGTGTGTGTGTGTACTGGGTGTGAGTATATACTGTGTATATGGGATGTTTTGTGTGTGTGTATACTGGGATTGGTGTGAGTATATTACTGTATGTATGTGTGTGTATACTGGGGGTGAGTCTATACTGTGTGTATGGATGTATGTGAGTGTGTGTACTGAGGGTCGTATACAGTGAGTATATACTGTGTATGTGGATGTATGTGTGTATGTATATTTTGTTTATTGGTGTTTAGTTATAATGTGTATGGGTGTGTATAATTACTGTGTATATAGTGATTGGGTGTTTTATACTGTGTATACCTTCATGTGGCTATCATACTGTGTATGGGTGTTTTATATATAGTGTGTATACTTGTATGGGTATAGTGTGTCTTTATAATGTGTGTATATTTATGTCTGAATGGTTTTTATGTATGTGTGTATGTATTTAGTGTATATATTTTGTTGTATATATAGTATGTGTGCAGTGTGTTAATTACACTGTAGTTTGTTTATAGTGATGTGTGGAGTGCATGAGTGTAATAGATTTATTGTATGTGTTATTTAATGTTTTGTATGGGACAATTGCTTAATGAGTGTATATAGTGTGTATACATAGGGTGGACCTAGACTATATTTAAAAACATTGTCCTCTCATGCAATTCTTTTATACCTGATGATGGGGAGATTAAATAGGTAGATAATCAATATATGATACATTGGTATAGGGTTTATAGATAGATTTGAAATGAATTGATATGAGATATATAAGATAGATAGGAATGAGATAGCTAGATAGGAATGAGATAGATAGATAGATAGATAGATAGATAGATAAGAGATAGATATGAGATAGATAAATATATATGATGTAGATAGATATATAGATAGATAGATATGAGATAGATGGATGGATAGATAGATAGATAGGAGATAGATATGAGATAGATAGATAGACTTGTTAGGATAGATTGATATGGGATAAGATATGAGTAGTAATTACTATTATAGATAGATAGATAGATATGAGATAGATATGAGATAGATAGATAGATAGATATGAGATAGATATGAGATAGATAAATATATATAGATAGATAGATAGATAGATAGATAGATAGATATGGGATAGTATGAGATAAGATAGCATAGATGATATGAGATAGATAGATATGAGATAGATAAAATAGTTAGATATGAGGTAGATCGTAGATACGTAGATAAGATAGATAGATATGAGATAGAAGGATCGATAGATAGAAGATAGATAGATAGGATAGATAGATATGAGATAGATAGATAGGATGATTAGATTAGATATGAGATAGATATGAGGATAGATAAATATATATATAGATAGATAGATTGATAGGATAGATAGAATAGAGAGAATGATATGGGATAGATATGAGATATCGATAGATAAATAGATAGATATGAGATTATAGATAGATAGATAGATATATAGATAGGATTGGGTTAGCTAGGATAGACTAGATAGATAGATTGATAGATAGATAGATAGAATAGATAGATATGAGATAGTTAGTAATATGAGATAGTTTAGATAGATCGCATTTAGATAGAAGATAGATAGATGATAATGAGATATATTGAGATAGATATGAGATAGATAGTATGAGATAGTTAGATAGATAGATATGAGATAGATAGATATGAGATAGATAGTTAGTATAGATATGAGATACGATAGATAGATAGATTGAGATAGATAGATATGTGTTAGATAGATAGATATGAGATAGATAGATAGATAGATAGATAGATAGATAGATAGATAGAATAGATAGATAGATATGAGGGACATAGATAAGATAGATAGATATGAGATAGGATAAGATATGAGGATAGATTAGATAGATATGAGATAGATAGATTGATAGATAGGATAGATAGATTAGATAGTATGGAATATAGATAGGACGATAATTATGGGATAGATAGATTGATAGATTGATAGATTGATAGATAGATAGATTAGATAGATAGGATAATAGATATGGGTAGATAGATAGAAGATAGAGATGGATAGATAGATAGATAGATATGAGTTAGAGGGAGATAGATAGATAGATAGATAGATAGATAGATAGATAGATATGAGATAGATAGATAGATAGAGATAGATAGATAGATGAATGTTACCATAGATATATATGAGAGAGGTGGATGTGAGAGAGGTTGATAGATAAAAATATTTGAAATAGATTGATATGAGATAATATATAAGATACAAAGGTATGATAGATGACAGATAATATGAGAAATAACATAGTAATAGATAAGAGATACATAGGTAGATATATAGGAAATAGATATGGAGATATAGACAGATTGAAGTAATAGATTGAGATAGATATGAGTGGATTTACAGATACAATAGAGTATTTAGATATGTGATATGTCTGTGCCTCCTGACTGGATGTTCTGGGGGGTTGGGTCGAGGCTGCGGCTTCTTCTTCCTGTGCTGGTACCTGGATCAGGCGCAGTTGGGTGACCCAGGACACTATTGGAGTCCTGGAAGGCGTCGTTCAAATGTGATTACCAATACTAGAGGTAGATGATGTACGGTGGCCATCCCCTGCGTCTTCTCCCAGGAGCAGGTAAGGGGAGCACACTGTTTACATTACATTTTAGTCAGGAAGAGGAGGAGGGGGGGGGGGGGGGGGGGGTTGGGGAACAACATTTTTTTTTTTTTTAATGGTTCTTCTATCCTGTCTGCTTTTGCACTCCTGCAGAATTTTCTGGTCCAACTTTTTACAGTCACAGGAAACTTCTGCTGGATGTACGGCTTTTACCTCCACTGAAGGGCTAACTGTATACAGCAGGAGAGTGTAATAGACTCACTAGAATGACAATATACTGCAGTGCACAAGTGCCTATGGTATATTGCTCCAGTGATCATTTCTGAAAGTACAAAGAGGAGATTGGGGAAAGAAAAAAATTTATATCAACATGGTAAACTAGAAAATTCCCGAAACAGGTCCGGGTGCCACCTCCTATACAATAGCCCCGAAACTTCTCCATTAAGGAGGAGAGGGGGGGGGGGAGGTCAACTCGGACTTCTTAGCACCGTAGGGCCCATGAGCTCTTAGCTACGCCCCTGGACATATCTCTACCATCTATCTTCTGCTGGACCTCATGAGTCTAGGTGTGACTAAACTTCATCATCTATCTACTGCTAGACCTTATGGGTCCTCGTGTAACGGATCCAGTAGAAACAGAATGAACCAGCTGGCTGCGTAGAGTAATCTTGATAAAAACGTCTTTATTTCATTTTCTTTAAAAGGTTAGTCCCTAATATGTGTAAACACAAGATAAGTTAAAGAAATAGTGCCATTGTTAGGTCTAGGTTTTTAAAGAATATGAAATAAAGGACATTTTACTCAAGATTTCTCTAGCAGCCAGCTGGTTCTTCTGTTTTATGGGATGTTCTTGGAAAGTTGGCTCTACTCTGACCGTGCTGCTGCTGAACTCAGTGGAAGAATGGTGAGCTGATTTTCACTATTGTTGCTCGTGTAAATGATCTCTATCATCTATCTACTGCTGAACCTCATGAGTCTAAGTGTGACTAAACTTCATCATCTATCTACTGCTAGACCTTATGGGTCTTGGTGTAAATGATCTCTATCAGCTATCTACTGCTGTACCTCATGAGTCTTGTTGAGGCTGATCTTTACCATCTATCTATTGCAGGATCTAAGGAGTCTTGTTGTGGGCGATCTGTCTTCTACTGTCACATAATCTCCAAAAAATTGGGAATCTCGCAAGAGAACAGAGAGTGACTTTTGATCAACTATTTTTATATTTTGCCAATAGGCAAACTTAAAAATCTATCAGTTCTCCTCATGGCTAAACACTAAAATTCGTATCTTTTTATTCTATATAATCTTAAGGGGTGTTATCGTTTGGAAGCTGTTTGGGCTATTCAGCTAATTTTCTCAGATTGAGTTTGAAATCCAGGGGCGTTGTTCTTCCTCTCAGCAGGCGTTGTCTCTCCTCCCAGGAGGCATGTCTCTTCCTCCTAGGGGGGGGGGTGGGGGGGGGGGGGGGGGGGGGGGGAATAATAGGCGTGTCTCCCTTCCCTGTAGGCGTGTCTCCCCTCCCAGTAGGCATCATGTATCTCCTCCCAGGAGGCGTATGTCTCACCTAAATGAAGACCTGTGTGACATCATCATTTTGTTTAAAGCAGGGGATGCAGAAGGTTGTCTGGATTAACAGCTCCTGTAGCCTACTGCATGCTTCTCTATGTCTGCAGCCTTGAGGCTCAAACTCCAGGCAAAAGCAACCTGTCATATGTCTTTTTTATTTTTTTAAGTTTACACACAATATTACGCTTGAAAGCCAACAGCTTTAACTTCTGAGTGGTGTTCACCCAAATTTGTATGACAACTAGGCAGAGACCTTTATCATCTACAAGACCAAATGTCAGCTTCAAGTAAATATAGATACTATGACTTGCTGTCAGTAACTTGAGGAGTGAAAACAATGGAGGGAGAGCACTCAGCTTTTAGAAAAGATAATGCTCAGCTGTTACTAACCTTGGGCTGTTGGTGCAGCCTGGTTAGGTTTCAGCTTTACAAACGAAGGGGTTTGGAGTTCTAGTCCCTCACTGAGTATCCCCACACCCCCTAAATTTCTCCCACATATGTATAGAGACCTAAAATATATATGTTAAATCTCTTTTTAATGTGTTTATTAACACTCCAATACAGCAACGTTGAATAGTTTTTATCACTAGACTTGCATTTATGGGTTACAAACGGTTTACCGAGTGAAGTGCCTTCTTTTCCTTTTTTTCTGTAAACAAACAAAATATTAAACTAAATAACGATTAGAGCTTATGAGTCCATCTCGTTGATGCAGGCGTCTTCTTTTTTCCAGCTTGTTTCGCTGTTGACCAATGTAGCTGAACGCCATGCTTTTTAGCTAATGTGCCCCGCATGAGTTTAAATCTATAGGCACATAGGTGTCTAAGCTCAAACAGATATCCATTAGTATTCAAGATTTTTGAGTAAGAAATAGACATCTTAAAACACTCTAGTTTTCCTTCACACAAACCGTTTCATGTGCAGGAAACCATTAACATGCAAAAGATCAGTCATTTGTCAAACAATGACGCCTTTTACCATTTCAATTTGCAGAACCCAAGGGGGGGTGAGCGACGCACGAACCCCCAGGTCCCCTCTGCTTTTAAATGCGGGCATATAGTTTATAATAGGCGGGTCTCCCAGTAAGAGTTGTTGTTGATACCATGTTGTAAGACTGAAACAGTCTTTTAGGGCCTGTTGTATCCTATCCGGTAATAAAGGGATAAAACTACCCCAAATGTTTCAAAAAATTTTTGGTATGCGATTCCTTTTTTGTGAAAGGGCCCCTACCCAGTCCATCTTCATGATTAGGACAGCTTTTCCCGGAACATTTTTGAAGGGCGGGGGGAAGGGGGTTGGTTTTGATCCAGGTGTTTTAGGAAATTTTTTTAATCCCTGCTGCTGAGATCATGTATAGAAGCTTCCCACTCCCCGGTGCACAGGGCGTTCTTTTTGGGCTACACATGTCCAAATATGGCCCATAGTGGGTTGTTAGGGACGTAGTTTGTTAAGTTTTTCCCTTGTGAAGGACATCACCCTATTCCAGAATCTCTGGACTACTGGGCAATCCCCAAAAACAGTGGTAATATGTCTGCCCCTTGGGCTCGACAGCATAAACATCTGTCCCCTCTCAAAGATCCCCATCCTGAAACCTCTAGTTGGTGATAATAGGCTCTGTGGTATAGCTGCAGGGACATTTCTAGGTATCTACTAGCCATAAGAATTTGCGGCTATTATTGAAAGCCGTTGAAGGATTGTAAGTTTCCCCAAATCCGGGTCATCCGTTACCCATTTTGTAATTCCCCTAATTTGTTTGTGGGAAAATCTAAAAGGGCCTGATGTAGGAATCTATAGAGATTGAGATGTCAGTCCCTGGAGGCGGTGCTATAACCAAAGTTTTCCAGAGGTCCGGGTTTCCCTTCGGTGGAGGTTTATCGTGTCATAATGGCACTGCATAACTACGGGCGCTAAGGTATGAGAAGAAAGAGATGTTTACCCCCCGGGGAAACCCAAGCCTCAGTTCCTCAAGAGTAAGTAGTCTTTGTCTCTCTTTATCTAACAGATGAATTATCCATATAATTCCCCCTTTCCTCCAGTGGTCACACTCTCTATGGGGGTTTCCTCCCTGAAAGTCTGGATTACCCCAAAAGGAGCGCAATAGCGACGCCTGGCGGTGTAGATGATGTTTCATAGTTTCATAGTTTGTAAGACTAAAAAAAAGACAAGTCGTCCATCTAGTTCAGCCAGTTGTGCTAAGGTGTTGATCCAGAGGGAAAGGGAAAAACCCCCAATGGAGGTAGAAGCCAATTGTCCTCATTTTAGGGAAAAAATTTCCCTTTCCTGACTCCAATCTGGCAATCAAAAATCCCTGGATCAATGACCCCTCTCCTGAATCCTAGTCACTGTAACTTGGGTTTATTATTAAAGGCTCCAGAAATGTATCCAAACCCTTTTTGAACTCGGTTATTGAATTCACCAGACAAGTCCCTCTGGCAGAAATTTCCATAGTCCCTCACTGCTCTTACAGTAAAGAATCCTTTCTATGTTTATTAGTAGAAACTTTCGTTCCTCAAGACGTAGAGGTTTGGCCCCTTGTTCTAGATACAGCCCTGGGTATAAATAAATCTTTAGCGAGATCTCTATATGACCCCTTTGATGTATTTAAACATATTTTATTATGTCCCCCGAAGCCTTCTTTCTCTAAACTAAATAACCCTAATCTTGCTCATCTTTCTGGTACTGTAGTCCACCCAGTCCTTTTATTATTTTTGTTGCCCGCCTTTGTACCTGTTCAAAGCTTACAATGTCTTTCCTGTGCACTGGTGCCAAAAACTGTACACAATATTCCCTGTTGTGGTCTAACCATGACTTGTATAATGGGAGAATATGTTCTCATCATGTGCATCTATGCCCCTTTTTAATGCAAACCCCCTGATCCTATTTGCCTTGGCAGCTGCTGTCTGACACTGGCTGCTACAATTAAGTTTACTGTCCACCAGGATTCCCAAGTCCTTCTCCATGTCACTTTTACCCAGTGTTTTTTCCATTTAACATGTAATCATGTAATGGATTTCTCTTCCCCATGTGCTAACCTTGCATTTATCAGTGTTAAACCTCATCTGCCTTTTCCCCTGCCCAGGTTTCCCCAACTTATCCAGATCCCTTTGTAATAACATATTATCCTCTATTGTGTTGATTATTTTAAACAGAGCTTTAGTATCGTCTGCAAAGATCGATTTTCTACTGTGTATTCCCTGTGAAAGGGATCATTAATGAAAATGTTAAAGAGGATAGGGCCCAATACTGACCCTTGTGGTACCCCACTAGTAACAGCGATCCAGTCTGAGTATGTACCGTTAATTACTACCCTTTGTTTTTTATCACTGAGCCAGTTACTTACCCACTTGCACACATTTTCCCAGAGTCCAAGCATTCTCTTTTTATTTCCCAAACCTTTTATGTGGCACCGTATCAAATGCTTTAGAAAAATCTAGATATATGCCTCACCCCGATCCAGTCTAGCACTGACGGCGTTATACATTTATTTTCAGTGAGATACTCCAGGATAGCATCTCTTTTCTCATCCTCTGCCATGCTTTTCTAGTAGCCTCCAATAAAGGATTCGATTTGATCAGGGCTGGAACGAGTTGTACGGGCATATGTAAGAAGTCAGATAGGGACAGTCTCCCAAGGCAGGCCTGATCAGATACGGTGTCCGCAAAATACTGCCGTTCCCCTCAACCAATCCAGTGCACTCTCACAGAGCTGCTGTGTTATACGCTCTGACATTGGTAGATTAATTCCTCCCTTTGTTCTGGGCTGCTGCATGACAAACCACGGGATCCGAGGCTCACCCACACCAAACAAACCGGCGGTATGATGCTTCAATGTGTTCACGTCTTTGTGTGTTTTATAAATCGGGAGGGAGTTGTAGCCAGGTATAGAAGTTTTGGGAACTCGACTAACTTTAAAAGATTTCCCCTTCCTACATATGACAATGGCAATTTCCTCCATGCCTCCCAAACTCTTCCCCATTTCCGTAATGTATGCGGGGATGTTGTAACCTATAAAGCAGGGCAGGATTTCTTGTTATTTTTACCCCCAAATATGATAGCGACTTATCGCACCCTTTAAAGGGTATTGGCTTGCCCATGCGGGGCGTGCGGACCTCGTAACATTAGAGCATTTGTTTTATCTTCGTTTATGTTATAAAACCCGGGAAGCGAGCCTATCTCTGTCAAGGTTTGTAGTATTTGAGGAAGAGCACGCCCCCGGGTTTTTGGATCACCAACAGCACATCATCCGCAAATGCGGCTATTTCCACTGAGTGGGGAGAAGGCGGGCTCTGGTCATCCCTATCCCCAAAGGGTGTAGGCAATAAAGCAGGGGGTCCCAGAGACGATTAAACAGGAGGGCGATAGCGGGCATCCATATGTCAATCTCTATAATGATATATATTACATAACATAGCCCCCTATATCATGTCTCATCCCACAGGTATATGCATTGTATTTACATATGTTGGAAGTTTCCCTTTGGGGTGACTACTGTGAACAATGGGACATATATAGGGAGCTTTGTGTGTGTATAATAAAAATTATAGATGTCTACACATATATTTTCATATCTTTACATATGTGTACAATTTATAAAAAAAAAAAAAAGAAAAAAGAAAACTACTGATGGGGCTAAAACCCCTAACCTCTTTTTTGCAAGGGTGATCCCCAAAGCACTGCACTTCAAGCAGTTTATGCAGATACAGTGTTAATCCTATGTTATACACTACAGACGTGACTCATAAGGGGCGGGGCTTGCATTAGCCCGGGGGAACAGAACCCCCTTTTTCAAAGTAGCCTTAAAAAGGTGGCCCTGTGAGGAGGTGAAAAAACCTTTGGCAAAACCCTTTAAACAGCCAAAAATTGCCCAATATCCCCATAGACTGGGAGAATATATAGAACGCAGCCTTTGGTTTTCCTATCAATTTTAAAAAAAAAAAAAAGGGGGGAAAAAAAAGGGCGGGCCGTGGAGTTTCCGCTGGGGCGTATCCCCAAAAGGCTGAATGAAATGTCAGCCAGCCAATCACAGTGCAGGGGGTTTGTGCTAAAAATCGACCAGGGGGGGGTTCCCCCCCACATCAAGAACAGCAGAAAACCCAATCAGTTTTCAGAGAACTCAATCTGCTAAACCCAAGTGACTGAGGAATGAAAACCCCAAAAACAAAGTGCTTATTTTTTCTGTCCCCCTAATTGAGACATGATTTTGTAACGATAAAACCCCCTTTAACCTTATACACACTATTTTAAAAACCCGATCTTCACCCCATTTTTAAACCCTTTTTTTCTTCTGAAAGGGGAATACCTCCCTTTCTTTTCAAGTCTGGTGGAAACCCCCACTAACAGGGGGGCCTTATTTCTATAGCAAATTATAGCTCCGTAAGGGATCCAAGCCCACCAAAATGGGCTTGTCCCAATCTCAAAGGACACAGAACAAATAAGGCCCCGTGACACCCCCGCAGAGGTGACCTTAAGCCTTGTGGCCACTTAGGCTGGGGAAAAAAAGTCGGCCAGGTCACAAAAAACTTTTAAATTTGGGGTTTCTCACCTCTGTCTACAAGTGTCCCTGCTGCAGGGGGGGTCACAAGGGGGGCCTTATTTGTTCTGTGTCCCCTGAATTGGGGCGAAATGCCCGGGTTTGGTTGGGTCCCTTTCTGAGCTAGTAATTTGCTATAGTATAAAAGGCTCCCCTGTTTAAAAGGTTGGGGCTCCCCCAGACTTGATAATAGAAAGGGGGTTTTCCCTCTTTCAAAACAAAAAGGGTTAAAGATAGGTTAGAGATCAGGTTTTTTAAATAGTGGTATAGGGTTAAGAGTTATAATAATAAAAAATTCTTTTAGTGTTTAACAGAAGGAACTGATAGAGTTTAAGTTTGCCGACGGCAAAATAGTAAATATACTGTCTTCTACTGGGCCCCATAAGTCTTATTGTGACTGATCTCTATCATCTATTGCTGGAGCTTACGAGACATGGTGTGGCTAATCTTCATCATTTGTCTTTTACTGAACCTCATGAGACTAGACCATGGTGTTGACCATTTGCTATTTACATTTCCCTAACTTAGAGTCTTGTTGTTGCTATCTATTATGATTACTATGGACCTTATAGGTTTGTTGTGCCTATTTCAGCATCTTTTTGTGGTCCACGAGTCTTGTTGTTGCAGCCCTCTATTTGCTATAGACTTATTATGCCTCATACTGGACCTTATAAGACTTAATGTAGCTGAGCTCCATCATCTTTCTACTACTGGACCCTATGAGTCTTGTTGGGGCTGATTTTAATGACATATCTACTGAAACACATCTTGGATCCTATTAAAGCTGAGCTCCATCATCCATTTATTTCTGGACCTTATGAGCCTAGTTGAGGTGAGACCACCACATCTTCTCTGGACCCCATGGCAATGGTGTTTAGATGTCTGAGGCATGTATTGATGAATATAAGCCTTTTAGGTGCACCTAATTCATCCCATTGGCCTCCATGACACAATCACACACATATATACACACACAAAAACAACATACACATGTACACACTCACAATCACCTATGCACTTCATACATACACAACGAGGAGTGAGCTTGTCTAGTATTATTGAAAACTCTTGAGTAGATGATCTCCATTATGCATCTACTACTGGACCTTATAGGTCTTGTTGTGGCTTATCTTCAGCATCTACTTTGTGTTGGATCCCACGAGTCTTGTTGTTGTAGCCCCTTTTCTTAGATTATTTGCCTATACTGGACCTTCTAAAAACTTATGTGGCGAACCCATATTTTCTACTACTGGACCCTCTGAGTCTTGTTGGGGCTGATTTTAATGACATATCTACTGACTTACATCATGGGTTCTATTAAAGCTGAGCTCCATCATCCTTTTTTTTTTTGGGACATTAGGGGCCTATTTGGGGGCTGAAATCCCCCAAATCTATCTTCTACGGGAAAACTCAGGGCCCTGGTGTCCAAAAATGCTGAGGCAGGGTATTGAAAATAAAAAGCTTTGGGGCCCCCAAAATTTCAACTCTTTGGGGCTTTAAAGGAAACAATAAACCACCATATTTTCAACAAAAATGACACACACATAGTAAGGGCTCCACTCAAAAAACACCCAAAGCACTTCATACATACACAACGGGGGTTGGCTTGTCTTTTTTTTTAGTGAAACCTCTTGAGTGGGATGACCCTTGAAAACAGGATTGTGCAATCTCCTTTTTTCCTTTAGTAGGTCCTGAAAGGTCAATGCTGGAAGTTGTAGTTTCCCAGTATCTGAATGGCTGAAGGCTTTTCACCACTGCTTTATATTAAAGGATCATAGAAGCCACCTGGTACTTTATTAAAAGTCGGGTTTGCGGAAATTTGGATTTTGTACGGATTCAAACAGCTTACAGCAGCCCATACCTGAGCATCGGGGCAGGATGTTATGTGTTTCCGGGCTGAGCTAAAGGGGTTTAATTTTGAAAAATACATGTTTAAAAATTTTAAAAATTGGGGAAAAATACCTGTTGGGCCCCCATAATTTTAAAAGTCCCAAAGCAGAAAAAGGGAAAAATTGATTATCTTTGAAAAATTTGGCAAAAAATTTGCCAGTGAATAAAAACAGCCCAGAATAGAAAACTTTTTGAGGAAAAAGAGATCATGGAGCAGCGGGAAAGAAAAAGATGGGGGGCATGGGAATAATATGTGCAGGATGGGTCAAAGGAGTTCAGTCTGGGTGCCAAAAATGGGATACCAATGATCTGGAGTGGTGTGTGTGGATGGGACCACGGGATCAGTGTTTAAAAAGGAGGGCATGGGAAACAGTCTGTGTTTCATATGGGGGCCATGGGGAACAGTCTTTGTGAGAGAGGGGCATGAAAACCACTTTGTAAGAGGAGGAAATGGGGAGCAGTCTGTGGAAGTAAGAGCAATCTATGAGGAAGTGGAGCAGTCTGTGGAGGAAGAGCAGTCTGTGGGGAAGGAGCAGTCTGTGGAGGAAGAGCCGTCTGTGGGGAAGGAGCAGTCTGTGGATGGGGGAGCCATCTGTGGAGGGTGGAGCAGTCTGTGGAGGAAGAGCCGTCTGTGGGGTTGGAGCAGTCTGTGGAGGAAGAGCAGTCTGTGGGGTAGGTGCTGTCTTTGGAGGGGGGAGCCGTCTGTGGTGGGTGGAGCAGTCTGTGAGGAGGCAGCAGTCTGTGGAGGGGGAGCAGTCTATGAGGAGGGAGAAGTCTTGTGGAGGAGGGAGCAGGGGAGCAGTCTGTGGAGGGCGAGCAGTCTGTGGAAGAATGAGCAGTCTCTGAGGAAGTGAAGCAGTATGTGGAGGGAAGAGCAGTTTGTATAGGAGGGAGCAGTCAGTGGAGGGGGGAGCAGTTTGTGAGGAGGGAGCAGTCTGTGGGGAGGGAGCAGTCTGTGAAGAGGGAGCAGTATGTGAAGAGGGAGCAGTCTGTGGAGGGAGAGCAGTCTATGAGGAGGGAGAAGTCTTGTGGAGGAGGGAGCAGGGGAGCGGTCTGTGGAAGGCGAGCAATCTCTGGAAGAATGAGCAGTCTCTGAGGAAGTGAAGCAGTATGTGGAGGGGAGAGCAGTCTGTGAGAAGGGAACAGTCAGTGGAGGGGGGAGCAGTATGTGGAGGCGAGAACAGTCTGTGAGAAGGGAACAGTCAGTGGAGGGGGGCGCAGTCTGTGGAGGGGGGAGCAGTTTGTGAGGAGGGAGCAGTCTGTGGAGGGGGGAGCAGTTTGTGAGGAGGGATCAGTCTGTGCAGGGGGAGCAGTTTGTGAGGAGGGAGCAGTCTGTGGAGGGGGGAGCAGTTTGTGAGGAGGGAGCAGTTCGTGAGGAGGGAGCAGTCTGTGGGGAGGGAGCAGTCTGTGGAGGAGGGAGCAGTCTGTGGAGGGAAAGCAGTCTGTGGAGGGGGAGCAGTCTGTGGAGGAGGGAGCAGTTTGTGAAGAGGGAGCAGTTTGTTAGGAGGGAACAGTCGGTGTTAGGAATAGTTTTTGGAGGGGGGAGTAGTTTGTGAGGAGGGAGCAGTCAGTGTAGGGGGGAGCAGTCTGTGTACGGGGAGCAGTCTGTGGACGTAGGAACAGTCTATGAGGACGAGGAGCCTTCTGTAAAGGGTGAGGAATTTGTGATGAGGAGAGCAATCTGTGAAGAGATTAGCACTCTGTGAGAGAGAGACAAGGGGAGCTTTCGGTGAGACATGGGGCACATGAAGAAGTGTGTGCAACACATCAAGGCATAGTGAAGCAGTCTGTCTGAGAATGATGAAAGATTGTGAAGCAGTTTGTAAGAGAGGGGGCAATGGAGAGCAGTCTGAGAGAGGAGGCATGTGGGAACAGCTTGTGTAACAGTGGGAGCCATAGAGTGCAGTCTATGTGAGAGAAATAGAGGACCACGGGAGCAGTCTTTGAGAGAAGGATGTATAAGGAGCAGTATATAGAAGGGGGCATGGGAAGCAGTGTGTATGAAAGAGGGGAGCAATGAAAAAACTATTTAAAACATATAAAAACAGCACTGGCAGTATACAAATAATTCATAATCCACATTAAAAGAAAAAACTACTGCCAATTTAGGGTTAGGAGTACAGTTACAGTCAATTTTTTGGTAAATATTGCCAAAACATGATTCGGGTTGATCCAAATCCTTAGTGTAAAGTAGTCTACAGGCCGTTGTACAGCATCCAGGGTGTGAAAAATTATGAGGGTGTGTTAGGATTTTAACGAGCCAACTAGAGGAGCAGCCAGTTCACAAGAGGACACCATTTTACTACTTCTGGTTAAAATTCTGGAATCCCCATATTTAGAGGATGACAGCCAACTCTATTACTTCATACAAAATCAACAAATCACAGATGTGACACCAAACAATGTTTCTCAGCTGAACATTCTGCTTCATGAAACCTGCATCCAACACAAGAACATAAATCATGTCAACCCCCTTAAGGACACAGACACTTTGTATTTTTTTTTTTTGCTGTCGTCTTAGTTCCAAGAGCCAAAACTACTTTATTTTTTCCATCTAAGTAGCCTATGAGGGCTTATTTTTTGCAGGACAGGTTGTAGTTTTTAATGTTTCACATGATTTACTGAGCACTAAAATGTAAAAAAAAATGCATTTTTAAAAGTAGAGGACATAAACATGTAATTACATATTCTGGAGCTGCAGTCATAGTTTTGAAGGCTCCAGAGCTGAAATCTCCAAGCATTGTCTACTTGTTAGTTGTCTGCACAGAGCTTGTTTTGGTGATTTGTTCTCTAGGAAGCGACCACAGTGACTGAACCAGCAGAATAGTGAGTGCAGCCCACATACCATCTGCAACCTTCCTTGGAAGGGATCGCATCCAGATTTTCTACCAGGGTCAGCCGAAGCTGTGTCACAGATAGGGGGCATAGGTCATCTTCACGGTTCCTGAGCACAGATTCGGTGTCACCTGTGTGGTGGCTTGGGTCACCCATTTAGTCGCTGTCCTCACTCCTTTGCCAATACGGTCAATACCCCGACAGGAGAAAGCCATGAGGCTGATTCTGTGAGGGAGCGGCAAAGTGAAGAACGAGGGCCAGTGGAAAAGTAACCCATGAAGTTGCCTGCCCAACTGAGGCATCAGGAAAAGCGCCAAAGGGAGCGGGAGATGGGCGAATCTTGAGGACTTCAGGCAACTGGGGAATCTGAGGTGACCTTTGATCCCGCCCCTAAGGCTGATGCTACCGTTGAGGCCCCAAGGGATAGTGAACTGGATGAGGAAATCAGGAGGATCCAAGAAGAGGAAGGTGCCATCTCCTCAGCAGCCGCCCATGGTCAAAGTATGGACGGGGAAGGTGGGAGATTGCACGAGATAAAGCAGGGTAAAAACAACCCGAAAAGAAGGGTGATGTAAGATCTTTTCCTACCCACCAGATGCCAAAAGAAGGCACAACTAACCCCCCCTCTGATTGGTCTCTCAAACCGGTTCCATGCCCTTGGTGACATTGCCTCCTCATCGGAGGAGGGGACAGAGGGTAGGGTTCCAGAGGCTGCGGTGACATCAGGGCCTACTGGGGGCGCTGAGCCCCCTCCTCCTAGGGAAAACATGTCCTCAGGGGGAGGGACTGGCTCAGAACCACAGGACAAGGACAGAGGGGATATGGATACATCTGTCTCTTTAAAAAGAGATAAACCATTGTCTGATAGGGGGAATGGCACGGGTAGGGGGAAAAAGAAAGCCATCTACTTCAATCACCAAGGATGGCGACACCCACTTAGTTGACACTGGCATCAATTAATGTTGCCAGCATTAAGTCGGATATGCTCGATTTGCGGCCTTTGATTTTCTCAGCCGAGTTGAAGCTGACATTTTGTTTTCGCAGGAGACCAGGCTGCAAGATTTGGTGGCCGTATTTAAAGCTAAAAGGGAGTGGCGATGCGGAACCTCCCATTGATCTCTAGCGGCCGAGCCATATAGTGGAGTGGAGGTCCTTTTTACCGCATCGGTAGAATGCCGATGGGTTAACAAATTAGAAATGGGGAGGTGCCTTATTTTGGATGTCCTCATGAAAGGAAAAGAACTTCGGCTATTTAACATCTATGGTTCCCAGTCCAAGTGGGACCAGAAGTGTCTCTTTATAAGGATCAAGCCCTATCTTTTTACAAGTCGGCAGGTGGTCTTTGAAGGGGACTTCAATGCTGTCACAAGGCCCCAGGACAGGGGAAGTTCCAGAGACAAGCCGACTTAAGACAGCGTTGCACTTAATAGCGTAGCTAGTGAGGCTCGCCTGGTGGATGTCCACATCCGGCACACCCCAGGCCACCCCTATCATAGGGGTAGTTGTAGGTCTAGGATAGACAGGTTTTATTTGAAGGAAGAAGCCGTCTCTTCAGTAGTGTCCGATGTTGAGGTGGAGTTCTCCGACCACTGTTTAATTTTGTTTTCTCTGCATGTTACAGAGACACCCCGCATGGGAAGAGGCTACTGGAGGCTCAATTTGTCTCTCTTGGAAGAGCGGAGACCAGACAGTCCTTTGAGGATTTCTTTCAGAGCCAGGTACCATTGCTATCTGTGCAGTAGTAAGTCTGAGTGGTTCAAACAAAGGGTGTCCAAGTTCTTCCGCCAGCTCTTGAGCCTCAAGAGCCTGAGCAGGTTTTAGGGTCTAAGGAGGAAACTCGAAAGTCTTGTCTCGACTGGGGGTAGCTGCGAGGAGATCTCCAAAGTGAAGTCTTTGCTCATTAGTTGTCAGTATTATAGACACGCATCTCTGGTTTTTGAGAGAGATTACAGGAAGTACCACTCGCCTGACCCTAACAGAAACTGCAAGATGTCAGTAAATAGTAAGATAGTGTCAGCACTGATTGATAGTACGGGGTCCCTGAGTAGGTCCAGATCAGGGATCTTGGAGGTCGTCAGATCCTTCTTCTCACATCTCATGGGGAAGAGGGATGCTAATCAGGACAGGATGTCGGTTTTCCTGGCTGAAACTGTTCGTGAACAAGGAGTAGACCCCTCTCCTGACGTTTTGACAGGAGAAATCAGAGAAGAGGAAATAAGCCTGGCTATTGAGGGGCTTGCTCCCAAAAAATCGCAAGGACCAGATGGCTTGACATCTGAGTTTTATAAGACCTTTAAGGACACCTTGTTTCCCCTCTTGACTAAGGTAATAAATGAGTGTCTCTCCTTGGGCACTTTGCCAAATTCAATGAGGAGGTCAGCCCTGATCATTCTGTCAAAGGGTAAAGGGTTCCACATTGAAAATTGCCGTCCCTTAGAGCTGCTCAATGTGGACAGAATGAGTCTGGCAAAGGTGCTGTTTACCCAGTTGGTGAAGTTTGCACATCGGCTCCTTTTAGGGGCCCAGCACTGCTCGGTTCCAGGCCGCAGTGCTCAGTGTCCAAAAGGCTATTGAGCAGGGCAGGGTGGGTCACTGTTAGGGGTACTTTCTGTCCTTGGATCAGGAAAAAGTGTTTGATCGTGTTAACCACGAGTACCTCTGGTCCGTCCTCCTGAAATATGGCCCACCGGGGGTGTGGGGGGGGGGTGGTTTGGTTGGTTGGTTGGGAAGAGAGTTTCCCGCTTGTTAATGGTTGGATTGGCCGCCCTTTTGAGGTGGGGTCTGGGGTTCGCCAGAGTTGTCCTCTGAGCCCAAACTACTGTATGTGTTTGCAATCAATCCTTTCCTTAGGAGGATTGATTGTGGACTGGGCGGCTCCGGAGGCCACTCTGAGGGTGGTGGCTTATGCTGATGATGTAACCATCTTTGTGTCCTCGCGTGGGGAGGTGGAGTGGTTGCTGTCAGAGGTAGAAGGCTCTTAGGGCCAAGGTAAATTGGGAAAAGTGTAGAGTCTTGGCTGGGATGAGGAGACCCTTTTTTGATCCCCCGGGACCCCTTCCAGAGCCCCGAAGTCTGAAAAAAGTCCTGGCATTAAAATTTGGGCCGGGGGGTTTCCCCCCAAATAAAAACGGGTCAGCAGGTTAAATTTTCCCCATTCAGAAGGTGGCCCCGGGGGAAAGGGAAAATGGCTTTGACCCTCGGGGAAAGGGTTAACATTATAAAACTACCTGCTCCCCTTTGCGTTGTATCGGGCAGTGTGTGCTTTTGTCGGAGACTTTCTGGGATCGGGGCTACAGTTGTTCTTCCCGATGTTGTTGGGGAATATGTGAACCTAGTCAAGAGGGGGGGGTTACTTACCGTACGAAAGGGGGAATAAGCAATGTTGTACAAGGGGGATGCACCAGCAGAAAGTGAGTGCGTCTGGAGTATTATAGGATTAACTCAGGATCAGTACATGATAAGCAATGTCATGTTTTCACAAAATGATTTATTTTCACTCTTACTCATGGATACATCTTTAAAAAAAAAATTTTTTTTGGGTTTAAAGATAAAAAAAAAAAGCTAACCTAAAAAGGGGGTTTCACTACATGCAAGCTCTTTATTACGGGACCGCATAGTACATATGTAATATCCTAATGGCTAGCCTCTGGCTTGCAGTGGGGGGTCCTGAGTGGAAGATCCCCCTCTATGATTCTCCATTAGAGCATATGGACAGGGTTTGTCCTGATGGAGATGAATTGTATTGAGGGAGATGAATGGCTGCAGAGCCACAATTCCTCACTTCAATTAGAAGTAAATGAAAGTCGTTATTCATTCATAATTACAAATATTACTTCTTCCTGTCTATTAGAGAAATGTGCCCTTCAAAGTCGGATCCGACGTCATCCCTCGAGTCGTAATAAAACAATCGAGGAGGTAGTACCTACCCCCTCAGCCGGGTGCCAATGTCTCGCCGCTAATTTGGAAAGCAGAATTGTTGCATATGACGCCCCCCAGCCCCACATACGGTGATTAGCACATGGCTGTTAATGTAATCTCTCCAACGGGATTGTGCTAATGGGACTTCAAACTCCGAACAAAAGCCGCTTCAAGCTAAAATCCTTCTATTATTTCTTCATACAAATGACTTCACCTTTCATGACAGAGAACAATGGTTTCAACGGGAGTTGAGGAAATTTCAATTTGGGCACAGGCCCATAATTTCCTCTCTACAGCCATTCATTTCTCAAAGTAGAACCGCTAATGGTACTGTGGGGCGACGAGGCTTCGGGCTGTAGGCAAATCTCAAACCTCCAATACCCATAGACATCATTAACAGTTTATAGATGGTTACCATTAGTGTAACACTTCAGATTTGGGTCAAAGTCAAATTCGACCTGATCCCAAGTACTTTGGTGCAGGTTGGTCTAAATGGATTTTTGGTAATATTGTCCAAAAAATTGACGGCAACCATAACCCTAACCTTAAATTTGGGTTAGGGTTATGGGTTCGACTGGGTTTAACTGGTTGAACGTACTCATTTCCCAGCACTTCAGGTCTTGAAGGCATCACTTGCAGTTGACGTCACTCCTAGCTCAACACCAGGGTTACCTATGTGATGTCAAACCGGAAATTACATTAGAAGAAAGTTAACCCATTCAAGCTAAATCTATTTTGGGTTAGGATTGCGGTTAGGCAGGGGCGTAGCTTTTAGGGGGGGCAGCGGGAGCAGTCCCCACCGCACGGGTTTTCCGCCCGGCGTTTTTTCCGCCCACAGGCCGCTCAACAAGCATTGAGCATGTTCATTCTTCCGTCCGGTTTCCGGACGGAATATGAACACCTCAATGGGAGGGGGAGGGCTGTTCTCCGCTCATTGTGGAGAAAAGCCGTTTCCCCCGCAGCCGTGGGGACGGCCGCAAGATCGGACGAATACTGGCCGGATAAACCGACCGGTATTTGTCCCTTGCAGTGTGAACGCACCCTTAAAGTGAAAAAAATCAGGTTCAGGATGCACTTGATCTGCAAAATGTTGATGTAGCAGGGCTGAGTTTTTATTGATTGTTTTCTACATTTCAGATTATTACATGAAAATTACATAAGAAATGTATTTTTGGAGTTTGGGTGCTCTGGGCTAAGAGAGCGTTTCTCTTTTGGAAGGCCCGAAGGGTAAGGGGATTAAAAGGTGATGCAATGTTTCCTGGGAAAATAGGATATGTAAATGAGCTCTTCTCTGGAAAGAAACAAAATCTGTCTCTTTAGTGTCACCTAACGAAAGTTTTGTGCATAGGTGGAAACATGAATGGGAGCTTTGTTGAATACTCCGGAATTTACATAAAATTTATGAAATTCTAGATAAAAAGGCCTGGAACACACACATGCTTATAGATTCTCATGCACATGAGCATACAGACACAAACACATATACAAACTGGCCAAATCTGGATAGATGCCATGGTCGATTGGGCGTGTTTAGAGCCATGCCAGTCTGCATGAGCATGCTCTGTACTTTTCAAGGTAGGGGAGGTGGCCCACTGTGACCCACTGATTGTCAAACAAGGGACTGAATACACCTGGAGCCACACAATCTACCAAAAAGATATTTAAAAAGTATACACGATCATAATCGATGCCAACCATACAAAAATACAATCCCATACATGGGAGACTTAAAGGAACTTGTCCCATTGAACATGTATCTGATCTGTGACCCCAATGTTATAGAGCGGAAAAGTGGGAATCTATCTGATCAGTGGCCCTGTTTATAGAGGAGGAGCTGAGGACATGCTATTGATCTGCAGCCCCAGGGTATAGAGCAGGAGGAGCTGAGGACATTCTATCTGATCTGCAGGCCCCATGTTATAGAGCAGGAGGAGCTGAGGACATGCTATTTGATCTGTCCAATGTAATAGAGCAGCAGGAGCTGAGGACATCCTATCTAATCTGCGTGCTCCATTTTATAGAGCAGGAGGAGCTGAGGACATGCTATCTGATCTGTGCCCCATGTTATAGAGCAGGAGGAGCTGAGGACATGCTATCTGATCTGTGGCCCCATGTTATAGACACGGAGGAGCTGAGAACATGCTATCAAACTGCGGGCCCCATGGTATAAGTCAGGTGAGGACATGCTACTGATTGAGCCCCATGTATTTTTTTTTTTTTTTTATAGAGCAGGAGGAGCCGAGGACATGCTATCTGATCTGTGAGCCCCATGTTATAGAGCAGGAAGAGCTGAGGACATGCTAACTGATCTGTGGGCCCCATGTTATAGAGCAGGGGAGCTGAGGACATGCTATCTGATCTGTGGCCCCCACATGTTATACAGCAGGAGGAGCTGGGGACATGCTATCTGATCTTTTGCCCATGTTATAAGCAGGAGGAGTGAGGACATGCTATCTAAATATGTGGCCCCATGTTATAGAGCAGGAAGAGTTGAGGACACTTTATCTGATCTGCGGGCCCCCATGTTATAAAGCGGAGGAGTGAGGACATGGTTTATCTGATCATTGGCCCCATGTTATAGAGCAGGAGGAGCTGAGGACATGCTATCTGATCTGTGAGCCCAATGTTATAGAGCAGGAAGAGCTGAGGACACGTTATCTGATCTGAAGGCCCCATGTTATAGAGCAGGAGGAGCTGAGGACATGCTATCTGATCAGTGGCCCCATGTTATAGAGCAAGAGGAGCTGAGACAGCTATTGATCTGTGGCCCCAAGTTATAGATCAGGGGGAGTGAGTGACATGCTATCTGATCTGTGAGCCCAATGTTATAGATCAGGAAGAGCTGAGGACATGCTATCTGATCTGCGGGCACCGTATTATAGAGCAGGAGGAGCTGAGGACATGCTATCTGATCTATGGGCCCCATGTTATAGAGCAGGAGGAGCTGAAGACATGCTATCTGATCTGCAGGCCCCATGTTATAGAGCAGGAGGAGCTGAGGACATGCTATCTGATCTGTGGCCCCATGTTATAGAGCAGGAGGAGCTGGGGACATGCTATCTGATCTGTGGCCCCATGTTATAGAGCAGGAGGAGCTGAGGACATGCTATCTGATCTGTGGCCCCATGTTATAGAGCAGGAGGAGCTGAGGACATGCTATCTGATCTGTGGCCCCATGTTATAGAGCAGGAGGAGCTGAGGACATGCAATCTGATCTGTGGCCCCATGTGATCGAGCAGGAGGAGCGAATGACATGCTATCTGATCTGCAGGCCCCATGTTAAAGAGCAGAGGAGCTGAGGACATGCTATATGATCTGTGGTCCTCTTTTTATAGAGCAGGAGGAGCTGAGGACATGCTATCTGATCTGTGGCCCCATGTTATAGAGCAGGAGGAGCTGAGGACATGCTATCTGATCTGTGGCCTCATGTTATAGAGCAGGAGGAGCTGAGGACATACTATCTGATCTACGGGTTCAATGTGACAAGTTCCCTTGAAATGTGGCCATTGCCTGTATTAGAGCTCATCGATCAGATTAAGCCCAGAACATTGATTGGCATTGACACACAAACATAATCATTGCTGCTTTCTGCTTCTGCCTGGCATTGAGCGATACAATGTAACTCATTGAAAGTAGTTGTGCCCTTTGTGACTCACCTGCCCTCGCTCTTTTTCTCAGAAAACCCAGTAATGGGTTCTGTCATGTTTCGAGTTAGGCAGCTTGGGTGGCTGAGAAGAGTCTTTTTCAGCGTCTCTTGGTGACATTCTTCTCATAAAGTCTCATAGTAAACCTACCTTTTCCTTACATGTCCCATGGTCAATCTGCAGTACCCACAGGCCATGAATGACGTGAAGACTAGTAACACAAATATCTACCTGGAAAGTGACTCAGCCACCCAACTGGTTTTTCTTTGGAGCCCAGAACAATCAAAAACTGTTACTAGATTCTAGTTGTGATGACCCCTCTTATTGGATTATGATTCTCAAAAACACTACGTATACCATACCTACAGCTCAATGGCTGTAGGTATGGCATAACATAACACTTGCCCCTATGCTACTTGGGAAAGATAAACAGGTGCAGCTAATTGCTGAGCAGTAACTCCCGTACCCCACCACTAGGGGAACAATTAGATGATAAAAACTGCACATTAACTTGATACCTGTTCACACCAGCATGCAGAAAAGCCACAGTATAATGCATGGGGAGATTGCACAAATGCTAAAATACCAATAAGATAACCACTCACATGCGTTCCATGCATGAGGGGGGTGGTTGCTGGTACTACAATTGCATATAGATAAGGTGATACAGAAGGGTGCCATAAAAACAGATACGTGTGGTGCACCATGCTGGCTTACAACCTATTAGTGACACCCATACTATTCGATTAGGTGTTCTGCCCAGCACTTTCTAGGTGTCCAACACAAAACACAGGCAAACTCCGCTCCCCAGCATTTTTGGGCAAATAAAAAATGATATACTTAAAAAATATCAAATATGAGGTATTAGTTGATAAAGTGGCCACGGTACGCAAGCTCACAACCCACGTCAAGGGTCCTCATGTCTTGCAAGTCCCTACACTAACAATTTACAGAAAAAACGCAAAAACAATGGGAGATTACTACATAGGCCATACTTACAGCTCAATGGCTGGACTAGACTGAATCCAGTAGCAGGCAACACTGACCCCTATGCTACTTTGGAAAGATAAACAGGTGCAGCTAATTGCTGAGCAGCAGCTCACACACCCAACCACTAGATGGACAATTAGATGGTAAAAAACTGCACATTAAATTGATACCTATTCACCAGCATGCAGCATGGATTATGATTCCTTGTACAAAGGAGTTGTCTTGTCTTGAAGATCAGACCTATTTATTTTGGTCTAGACTCTCTTGTTTTAGCCAAGGTGTCTGTCTTCGGGGGACCCAGCATGTTCAGCCCTACATGAATAGTTCATTGGAATGGTGCAATGCTTCAACCCCCCCTATGGTGGTTTTTCAAGGAAGTTTCAAGCCTTATGCTGGAAACAAATGGTGGCTTCTCAGAATTTCTGGGTTATTTCTCTGTACTCCATGTTTCAGTCCCATGTATTTCAGTGCTAAGGTATGGGTTGGGAAGGCCGGGCAACCTTTCATGGAGGAGCACAATGGGTGGAAGGGGTGAGGAACATGTATAATAATTAGGTATGCTAGGGATTACTATTATTTATTTTAGAGCCCCCTTGGTTCCAGGGCGCTATACATTTCAGGCTGGTACATAAATAACATTGGTCAAACAATTACAAAGTGACAATAAGTAACTAACAACTGGTACAGAGGGAGAGAGGTACCTGCCCGTGAGGGCTTACAATCTACAGGGAAGGAGAGAAGAGACAGAAGGTGAGGGGGACATGTTTGTGGGGCGGAGCAGTGGAACACTGTTAATGTTGGTCATAGGCAATCCTGAAGAGATGGGTTTTCAGGTTGCTTTTGAGGCTAGTTAGAGTGGGGGAGAGTCTGATGAGTTGGGGCAGTGAGTTCCAGAGTGTGGGGGAAGCACAAGAGAAGTCTTGAAGACGGTTATGTGAGGAGCTGATAAGGGGAGAGCAGAGAAGAAGGTCCTGTGAGGAGCAGAGACTGTGTGAGGGGAGGTATCTAGAGATGTATGGAGGGGAGAGGTTCTGGAGAGCCTTGTAGGTCAAGGCTACGAACTTGAACTGGGTTCGCTGGGCAGTGGGAATGAAGGGCTTGGCAGAGGGGAGAGGCAGAGGAGTGGCGAGGAGAGAGGTGGATAAGACGGGCAGCAGAGTTAAGGATGGATTGGAGGGGAGCGAGGGTGCTAGATGGGAGTCCACAGAGAAGGGTGTTGCTGTAGTCTAGGCGGGAGATGACAAGGGCATGGACCAGCATTTTTGTGGCAGCGGACCTGTGGAGCTGGTGAGAGAGTGTAGCCGTTAACAGGGATAAGTGGAAAAGGGAAATAAGAGGAGCAATGGTGGTGGTGCAAATTCTGAACCTCTGTCATGAGCAACAGGAGAGCGTGTCTTGTGCCACGGGCCATTATGCAGTGCCATGGACATCAGGGACTAATAACCATCTCCCCCCATCGGGCACTGCAGTCTATTAGCATCAGCAGCTTTCTCTCCCCAATTACTAATACAAATGTCATCCTGTCAGGGGCATAACATTGTTCTAAATGATCATTTATATTCCCCATGATCAAAGTGAACAAGACAACTCATCCCAGCAGCTAATGAGTGATGCCAGGCAGCGGGCACAGCCACCGGCTCCTTCTATCAGGGAGGCGCTCTATATGAGATTTGTTATTCCATTCTCCTGACGTGACCCTTCCTCAGTTACACAACACAGGACTGTACAAGGAGGTAACTAGTTAGTGGCCGCAGTGCACCCATTAGATGGGAATTGTTGTGTGGATGGTTAACCCTTCACCCTTGGTCAGTGGGATTATGGCCTCCTTGTTGTTACTGGGCATCTTTAAGGCAATGTTCAAACGGCTTATTGCCGACGTAATTGCAGGGACGGATTTCGCCCCGCAATTACGCCGGCAGCCGTGCAGCGGGGGCCGGCAGCTCGCCGGCCCCATAGACAATCATTATTCATGGCGCGTACACGCCATAAATAATGTGCATGTCACTTTCTCCCCCCGCGGCGGATTCGCCGAGCGGGGAGGAGAGACGGAATCCATTGTTCTCTATGAGAACTGTGGATTACTATAATGACTGGGACGGATTGGAGCCGTACTGCAGCGCAAATACGGCTCGCAGTACGGCTGAAATCAGCGGCCAAATAAGCCGTGTGAACGGGGCCTTAAGGGGAGAGGGGGTGGACACATATGTCCCCATAGTAATGTGTCTGCCACAAATGCCCCCAGAATGTGTCTGATTCCCCAATAACAGTTTGGTGCACATAGTTTTCCCTTATTCCACTGCACAAGCTGCAGACATACCATAACAGTGCAAGTAACAGACTCCACTATATGACCCCTAGAGATGCCCCGTACCAGTGTGACTGCCACATATGCCACTAATGCAGTAGAATACCTGCCACTGATGCCCATCTAACAGTGAGACTGCCATGATCCCCCGGAACAGTGAGACTGCCATCAACCCCTGTAACAATGTGACTGCCATGATCCCCTGTAACAATGTGACTGCCATGATTCCCCGTAACAGTGTGACTGCCATGATTCCCCGTAACAGTGTGACTGCCATGATCCCCCGTAACAATGTGACTGCCATGATCCCCTGTAACAATGTGACTGCCATGATCCCTGTAACAGTGTGACTGCCATGATCCCTGTAACAATGTGACTGCCATGATCCTTGTAACAATGTGACTGCCATGATCCCTGTAACATTGTGACTGCCATGATCCCTGTAACAGTGTGACTGCCATGATTCCCTGTAACAGTGTGACTGCCATGATCCCTGTAACAATGTGACTGCCATGATCCCCTGTAATAGGGTGACTGCCATGATCCTCGTAACAGTGTGACTGCCATGATCCTCGTAACAATGTGACTGCCATGATCCCTGTTACAATGTGACTGCCATGATCCCCTGTAACAGTGTGACTGCCATGATCCCCCGTAACAATGTGACTGCCATGATCCCTGTAAAATGTGATGCCCATGTCCCCTGTAATAGTGACTGCCATGATCCCTGTAATAGGGTGACTGCCATGATCCCCGTAACAATGTGACTGCCATGATCCCTGTAATAGGGTGACTGCCATGATCCCCGTAACAATGTGACTGCCATGATCCCCTGTAATAGTGTGACTGCCATGATCCCCTGTAACAGTGTGACTGCCATGATCCCCCGTAACAGTGTGACTGCCATGATCCCTGTAACAATGTGACTGCCATGATCCCCTGTAATAGGGTGACTGCCATGATCCCTGTAATAGGGTGACTGCCATGATCCCCGTAACAGTGTGACTGCCATGATCCCCGTAACAGTGTGACTGCCATGATCCCCTGTAATAGGGTGACTGCCATGATCCCTGTAATAGGTGACTGCCATGATCCCTGTAATAGGGTGACTGCCATGATCCCCTGTAATAGGGTGACTGCCATGATTCCCCGTAACAGTGTGACTGCCATGATTCCCCGTAACAGTGTGACTGCCATGATCCCCCGTAACAATGTGACTGCCATGATCCCCCGTAACAGTGTGACTGCCATGATCCCTGTAACAATGTGACTGCCATGATCCCCTGTAACAATGTGACTGCCATGATCCCTGTAACAATGTGACTGCCATGATCCCCTGTAACAATGTGACTGCCATGATGCCCCGTAACAGTGTGACTGCCATGATCCCCATAACGTACGTTATATGGGGTGGCACTCAATGTCAGTAATCAATGATGTGGTGCTGGTCAAAATAGGTGAGTGTAATTTCACCATCAAATGTCAAAGAAGGGTAATTGACCGCACACAGAGAAATAATGCAAAAAGTGTTGGTTTTATTATATCCACAGGCTCCAAGATTTATGTACAAGATCTGTGACTTAGATATATATGACGTTTCGGTCAATTTAGACCTTTTTCAAATAGTCACAATCCTGAAAGAGGTAGAAAAGATGAAGTAAAGGGCCGTAGCCCTATAGAATAGGAGCCTCCTATTCTATAGGGCTACGGCCCTTTACTTCATCTTTTCTACCTCTTTCAGGATTGTGACTATTTGAAAAAGGTCTAAATTGACCGAAACGTCATACATATCTAAGTCACAGATCTTGTACATAAATCTTGGAGCCTGTGGATATAATAAAACCAACACTTTTTGCATTATTTCTCTGTGTGCGGTCAATTATCTTCTCTTGATGATCCCCATAACAGTGTGACTCCCAGAGATGCCCCATAACAGTATACCTGCCACTGATACCCACCTAACAATGTGACTACAATAGATAATTGTGCCTTAACCATGTACCAATACTGCAACCTGCCCTATTTTTTCCCTCTCCCTCTCCCATCGGACCATTGCAATTAATAGGGTCGATTGGGTGTCCGATGTCAACGGATCCCGTAGCTTCAGTTTTTCCCCTCTAAACAGTAACATAGTTTGTAAGTCTGAAAAAAGACAGATGTCCATCCAGTTCAGCCTATTCCGCTCTAGTGTTGATCCAGAGGAAGGAAACCCCCATGAGGTATTATTATTATTATTATTATTATTATTTATTTTAAAGCGCCATTGATTCCAGGGCGCTGTACATTCGAGGGGGTTACATACATTAAATAAGTCAAACGAGTACAGTGATAAGGGATAATGACAATTGGCACGACAGAGGGAGAGAGGACCCTACCCGCGAGGGCTTACAATCTACAAGGAGGGGGAAAGAGACAGGAGGTGAGGGGCAGACATGTCTGTGTAGGAAGTAGTGACAAGTTTAGTGAAGGTTATAGGCAAGCCTGAAGAAATGGGTTTTCAGGTTGCTTTTGAAGCTGGTGAAAGTGGAGGAGAGTCTGATGTGTTGGGGCAGGGAGTTCCAGAGTGTGGGTGAAGCACGGGAGAAGTCAATCAATAAAAAGTACTACACAGGGGCACCACTGTACAGAATACTGGCTGTTGCAACAATAATCTAGCACAAATACGTAGAAGCCAATTGTCCTCATTGTAGGGAAACAAATTATTTCCTGACTCCAATCTGTCACGGAGGTTCCGGATGGAATCTCAGGAGCAGATGTGAACCAAGGCTTAGATACATTGCTGGTAGAATTCACCTAATATATAACAATCCTAGTTCAGAGGACACAATACAAATCCCGCCGGCCGGTAGTCTTACACCGCAGAGCGTCATGTACTATTGGTGATATATCCAATGGTGTATATACTAGTATGTTACAGGTCATTGGAAGGGTGTTTATTCCCATCAATTCAAGGAAGGACCAATTTTTTTTTACTTGTAACTGTTGATGGGCCAGGATATAGATCTGCTGATGATCGAGGTCACTCGCTTCCAGGCTCTGTCTGTTGTCGTAGTTTATTCTAAAAGTAGTAATTTAGGGCGACATGTCCCAAAAGTGGCGTCCGTACGTCAGTTTGAATGCGGCATAAAGTATCGTACACTCGAAATGTATTTCCTCATATGTTCTGCGCTTGTTTTGTAAAGTGGTTGTATTTGCGTCTGTCGGAATGTTTTAGGCGTTGCGCCTTTTTCGGCGAACGTGTTGTTTGGGGCGCCTGTTTGGGCGTTCCGGCTTGTATGCTTCAAAATTGGGCGCATTTGTTAGTTCTACGCATTTGTTAACGGCGCATAGGTTTATTTTGGAGCGCATGTTGTCTTCGCGGCGCATGTATAGACCGGGGCGCATGCTTATGCGCCCTTTCTGGCATTTGTATTTGCTTTTGGGTGGCATTCGAAAATTAGTCGCATTTGGCATATGAGCAGAGTTGGGAGCAACATTCAACATCAGAGCGCACACAGTAGGTGTACGATTTACAACTTCAACCAGCAGCCAGTACTAAGTACGGGACGACGTCCTGCAATGAACCCCAGAGCAATAAATATTAAGGTGGCGCATTTGCAAAGTGCCAGGTTATGTGCTCACATTTTCGCACACATCAATGCGCTGAACTTTTGTCGACCATGATGAAAGTTTGGACAAATCTGATGCCACCAGCCGGCAAAAAAGGCGCACACTCATGCACAACAAAATGCCGCGATGCGCCTAAAACCACACGTAGAAAACAGCCGACAGTGTAAGTCCCATACGAATGTGGCGCACATGTATGGCTAAAAAGACGCAAACAGCCACACAAAAGGTGGCGTACAATGCGCCGACAACCACCGTACACTTAGAGTACACTACAAAATTGGAAGAGACATACAGCAAATAACCAACGTTGGCGTGTTGCGACATGTCGCCCTTAGTTTCCGCCATTACCGCTCAGCTTTGCCAAAGTCTATGGTTCCATCTTACTCCAATTTTTTATGTCAAGCTGGTCATGGGCCGGGTTATGTTCTTTGATGATCGGCACCACTTGCTTCCATACTAAGATTTTTCTAGATTTGCCAAGGTCTATGGTCCAGCGCCAGTTGATGCGCATGCGCCAGCACAGAGCTTCTTATGGATTTGCTGTAACTCTTGTTTGGGTACCCCTTTGGGTTTTGCCAAAAACCGACTTCCCAAGATACCTGATGTATCAGCGTTTGGCCCTTGGGAGAAATTTTATCCATTTGTAGAAAGAAGCAGAAGTTTGTAGTTAAACGTGTTTCGGAGTTTGCTTCTTCTTCATTAGCAGTGATAGCTGATTACCTATGTAGCCAAAGTTAAAGGGGTTGTTTTCCACTCGATTTTATACCTTCCGTTTTATTTTTTTAAATTTTTGGTTTTTTGCTGGTTTAGGCCCGTCATAAAAGCTGCTGAGGACCCAGGTCTGAGGTGCACCGCCCGGCGCCTATTAGGAAGATTAAAAAGGTCTGTACATACAAATGTGGGCTTATCGTGGACGGGACGGTGGGTCCCTGGCCCCGAAGCGGTGGTAATTAACCACGCCCGGGAACGGAAATTTGTGCCCCCTTTTTCCCCCAGTGCCGCCCTACTAAGATTTTTCTCGGTTGAGGTCTAATGGTCCAGTGCCAGTTGATGCGCAGTGGCTGCCGGCACAGCGTTCATTAATGGAAATTGCGTAGTCGACGCATATGGTTGGGCATGCGCTGAGTTTCTGGGCATGACGACAGACCATGGCAGTCCAAACACAGGTAGGAATAGCGGGTAGGCTTCATGGTAAGCAATACTGATCAATTGTAAATACTAAGCACAAATCTGGCCCGGTAACGTGTTTCGGAGTTGAACTTTTACTTGGACCAGCAGGAATAGCCAATCACCATGGTAGGGCCCAAAGTTAAAACGGGGTTGGGGTTCGCACATGCGACGACTCAGACCCAGTCCTGTTTGAGTGTTTAATCGGCCGGAAGTGGGACGGCGGTGCCGGGTGTGACGCGATGCAGCGCCGTGGCCTGGCAGCAGGTCTGTAGCTAGGGGACGCGCCTGCGGCAGCCTAAAAAAGGAGAGATACAACAGGTTTGTAGCTATAGCAACCAGTGCTGGCAGCTATCAGGTGAGATTGTACAGGTTTTGTAGCTATAGCAACCAGTGCTGGCAGCCTATCAGGTGAGATTGTACAGGTCTGTAGCTATAGCAACCAGCGTTGGCAGCCTATCAGGAGAGATCAAACAGGTCTGTAGCTATAGGATCCAGCACTGGCAGCCTATCAGGTGAGATTGTACAGGTCTGTAGCTATAGCAACCTGAGGAGCTGATGCAGCCCATACAAGAGGGGATATCTAGGAATAGGTAGGACACTGTTACTGGACACATATTGCAAAGTGACTTGTTTTTGCAAGATCCTTAACATAAAAAGCAGCAATCCTTGTATTGAGACAACCCCTTTAACTTCAGACATATTTCTCAGTGACACGTCCTGCACATGCCCCATGAGTTATGATGGGAGGCCTTTAATGCCCCTTAGCGAGGGGCACAACAGTTCCTTTATCTGCACAGACCACATTCTTTGAGGGACAGGTCTTTCCTGGAAAGGTTTACTATGCTGTATATACAGTAGGTGACTAAGAAACAAAACTTTACCTGTAACAGCTAAAAGGTTTTCAAATGAGGTTGACAACACAACAATATACACAACACAAATTTGAGAAAAAAAATGTAAAAAAAGGAAATCAGAACAAAAAATGAAATACAAGATAAACATAAAAATAAAACTAAAATAAATAAAATTGAGAAAAGAGATATAAAGCTGAAATGAAAAACAAAATCAGATAGAATTATATACGTGAAATGAAAAAGAACTGAAAGAAAATGAAATCAAAAATTCTAAATGATATGAAAGTACAATAACCAACAAAACTATAAAAATACATAGCAAAAATAAATAACAATGCAATAAAAAAAGCCTTAAAGCAAAAACCTAAAATTGAAATGAAAAAATAATAATAATGGAAACATGTATGAAATGAAATTCAAAAAATATTTTGAAAACAAAATAAAAACTAAAATGACAAACAAAATAAGATAAAGAAAAAAAATAAGAAAAAAACCAAAAGATATCAAATAAAAATAAAAATTAAATCAGTTAAAAATAGATAAAAAAAATCAAATATTTAAATCAGAAAAATCAGACCTCAGACATGAAACTGTCTTCGTATAAGGCTTTCATTGTTGCCCATACAGTGCTTTGGAAAAATGAAAGGGGCGCTCTGATTGGTTGCTATTGGCAACAAAGAAAATCTTAGGCCAAGACAGTTTTCATACATGTCTCCCAAAATATATAATAACTAAAATATTTGAAATGTAACATAAAATAATCTTAAAAACATAAAAATAAAATAACAGAAGGACAAAAGGTACAAAATGAAAATGAAATGTAAAGCAAAATAATAGCAAAGAAAAAAACTATGAAAATATATTAAATAAAATGAATAAAATAACAATAAACGAAAACGCAAAAAATAAAACATTTAAAATAGGAAAAATAATCTTCAATAATATAAAATACAATAATTAAAAAAATTCAAAAAGTGTTCTTGCTCTGTCTTGAAATATAATTTACCAGGAAAACACATTTAAAAGGAAACTATTGGATCTTTACTCGGAACATCACCCACTATACTTGTAATATATTATTATGCTTTTTTTTCTATATTTTTTTAACACTAATATGGCTGCTATTATTGCTTTGACAGGAGTTGTTTCCCAGCTTTTAGAATAAAATAAAAAACTTTCCATTTTTTAAGAAACAGCGCCACCTCTATCCATTGACTGGGTCTGGTACTGCAAGTCAGTTTGGTTCACTGAAATACCACATCACCAGACACAGCCCATGAACAGAAGTTTTGCTTTTTTTTCCTAATTCTGAACAACCCTCTTAAAGGGGTTGTCTCACTACAAGGATTGCTGCTTTTTATATTAAAGATCTTGCAAAAACAAGACACTTTGCAATATATGTCCATTAACATTGTCCTACTTATTCCTAGATATCCCCTCTTGTATGGGCTGCATCAGCTTCTCAGGTCGCTATAGCTACAGACCTGTTTGATCTCTGCTGATAGGCTGCCAGCACTGGTTGCTATAGCTACAGACCTGTTTGATCTATCCTGATAGGCTGCTAGCACTGGTTGCTATAGTTACAGACCTGTTTGATCTATCCTGATAGGCTGCCAGCGCTGGTTGCTATAGCTACAGACCTGTTTGATCTCTCCTTATAGGCTGCCAGCGCTGGTTGCTATAGCTACAGACCTGTTTGATCTCTCCTTATAGGCTGCCAGTGCTGGTTGCTATAGCTACAGACCAGTTTGATCTCTCCTTATAGGCTGCCAGCGCTGGTTGCTATAGCTACAGACCTGGCTTCTACTGCAGCCTAGTAGAAGCCAGTAAACACACCCCTGAATTCAAAGTGAAACCAAGAAAACAGGACTGAGGTAAGAGGAATCAATGTAGTGAGACAACCCCTTTAATCTGGGTGCCATGTGTTGTTACGTCGATGCGCTCCTGCTGTAAACTGGGCAGATTATCTGATAATTAAAATTGGTTGATAGTCCGAGCACGGCGGCCATATTAGTTGTCATCCAGATTTCTTTAAAACGGATCATATAGTAAATGAACATTCCTAGCTATGAACTTTTCTACCTATTGACCCAATATAAATGTGATGTGAACCTATTCAAATGTTTCTTAACCCTTTACCTGCTAATGTGTTACTGTCCCTTTAAATACCAGCCTCCCATGTTCTTGGCTGATCAGCTTGGTGGACCTTTCAGATGTCAGGTCTATGCGGGTGCTGTCATACTTGGGATGCCTGGTCCTGTCCAGTCATTGGTCACTGGAGTTGTTCAAGGTCATAGTCCTGTAAACTGCTTGATGACAATCACTGAGATGTGTCTGAACCTGCTCCACTCAGAAGTGAGGGCCAAAAACGCCAAGGGAAGGTGCACGGTCGATAGGATCTACTTCACACCTACCCAAGGAGTCCTGGGAGATAGACTAACTCCTGCCGGAGACCTAATCACTTGGAATCAATAGGTTAATCAACTTTGTCTATTCCATGCTCATGCGTTACAATGTATCAGCGACATGCTTCTCATAAGAAAGATTGTTTTGCTGCAGGCAAAGGAGAAGTTGCTGAAGCTTCAGTTTGGAATAACAAATGACTGCTGGATTAGATACAAAGGGCGAATAATCAAAAAACAAGTTAGCCCGCGCCTATGCTTGCACTTTCTATAGACGCTCCTGCACAAAAGCTGTGACTGCATAAGGTACATTCTCAAACGCTGAATACGGCAGCACCCAGCCGGCACGAAAACCCAGAGACATTGCACGAGTGGAACCACAGGCGTAACTTGTAGCTCCTGGGCCCTAGTGCAAAAAGTGAAATTGGTCCCCCCAGCTACCATGCGCCATTTACAATTCTGCTGTCTTCTTATGTGACAGAAGGGCTTTTTGGCCCCTTCAGACTGCAGGGCCTGGTAGTGACTGCTACCTCTGCACCCCCTGTAGGGGTGCGTTCACACGGCAATGGACAGATACCGGTCGGTTTATCCGACCAGTATTTCTCCGGTTTGTGTGCCGTGCACATGGGCACCGGGGGACGGCTTTTCTCTGCGATGAGAGGAGAAAAGCCCTCCCCCTTCACTTGCACATATTCCGTCCGAAAACCAGATGGAAGAATGTGCGTGTTGAATGTTTTTCGGGCGGCGCGCGGGCGGAAAAACCGCCGGGTGGAAAATCCGTGCAGTGGGGACTGCTGCACGGGTTTTCCATAGGAGCCCGTTGTGCTCATTTTCGGCCAGTTTTTCAGGCGGTCTGCAAAACCCGGCCGAAAACCAGTGCCATGGGGACATGCCCTAGCTATGCCCCTGAGTGGAACTTTTAACATGCATTACTGCTACGTTTTATCCATGCACAAAATAATGCATTTTAGAGCAACATGTGTGAACGGGGCTGCGCCAATTTATTGCCATGGTTTGTGCTAAAAAACGGTTGTTGCCACTGTTTGGCATATTTTTGAAAGATCTTTCGCCAAAAACTACTCTCAACAGTTTTGTCTTCACCAATTCTTAGGGGGCGAGTCGGGCCACATTCATAAGATTGAGGAAGATGTATGGAACTAGGAGCATAGAAGTGCATTTTCTCATCTATTTTTCAGTGTAGGAAGCGCCTGAATGTATAAAAGTGGTTTCTGTGCGCTTATAAATGGAGTCTAAAGTTCCCCGCCCCTCGCCTGTGTGTTTGGTGCATTATGGAACTTAGGCGCATTAGTAATGTCCCAAACATATATAAAGGCTATAGATAGGCTGGAAATAAGAGAAAAGTCATTAGTACAACATGTCAGTGAATAGAAACTATGGGAGTGTTCTTCCCAGCAATACCTGTGCTGTGCTGGCTCTTGCTGTATGCAGAATAAAGGGTGAGAGCAGCAAAAATACATTTCAAATTTAATGTAGTAAAAATTAAAAATGTAAAAATCTGAACATCATCAGTGGGTTATTTAATGTAAAATTAGTTTTAGATTCTATTAATTTTAAATGGATTTTATAGGAGATATTTTTATATTTTTGGGATATTATATATTTTTATATTAATTTTATATGATTACATTTTTCAATACATTTAAATAATTTAATTTTCTATAGTTTGATAATTATCAGAAATTACTTTTTATTATTGTACTGGTGGAAGTTGAGAAATATTGGACATTTTTTTCCCTAACAGCAAATCCAGCTCCAATTCGACTCCTCAGGTTCAGACAGATCACAATGGAGTAGGTCTGCCTGTCCGAGCAGTAATGCTCCTAGTTTTGCCGAACCACATTCGTATATGTGTCTAATATTACGAGTGTGGTGCCCAATGCCTCCAGAACACCTCCCAGACGCCCCCTATCCAGCGAGAAACGCGTAGTCCTGTTTTAATGTCCTAATAAACTGTATCTATACTTTATCAGTCTAGCGCCATCATTCCCTCTTTTTTTCCCCTTTTATCACACTATAAGTTAGTTGTGATTTTTAATATATCCCTCATGTTAGGCGCATTAAAAAGTGTCGAGTCTTACGAACAATGCACCTAACACATTCATCAGGCGCATTAGACATCGTAGCCGCTCACTTTGACGCATTTGACGCCAGAAAAGGGTGAAAAACCCGATCATACATGTCTCCCTAAGTCCAATATAATCAACTGCACATATACGCAAGTGTCTGTATTCAAATATATGTGGACATCAAGATAGGGACAACAGAATAACCGGGCCGCAGCTCTGTAGGTGTAATGTGAACGGTGTTTCTATTCCACATATCAAGCTGCGGCCGGTTTATTTCCTTTCCTTTAACCCATAAGCTTCTGTTGCACATTGAAACAAGTTTTTAATGAAGGTCTATGTGCGACCGAAAACGCTGACGTTCTGCTGTATTGTCGCTATCGTAACGTCCACGTATATTTGAATAAAGACACTTGAAAAGCTGATATATGCGGTTGATCATATCGGACTGGATTGAAATATCCTATCAACCAAGCACTAAATCTGACATTTTGTGTTGAGCAACATGAGATTATTACGTTCATAAATTTTATGAATATATCTCGAAAGAATTTGGCGCACAAATGTCGTACTAATCTGTGCCAATTTCAAACTGGCGAGACAAGTTTTGGCGCATGTTTTGGTCTCACAGCAGGACACATATATAAGGGGCTGTGAGACACTTTCATACATATTATTATTACTTATTTTAAAGCGCCATTGATTCTAGGGCGCTGTACATTCACGGGGGAGGGGGGGGGGGGGGGAGGGTTTATAGATAACATAAGTCAAACAAGTACAATGATGATGATGAATGACTTACAACTGGCACAGAGGAAGAGAGGACCCTGCCCGAGAGGGCTTACAATCTACAATGGAGGAGGAGAGAGACAGAAGGTGAGGGGCAGACATGTTCGTGGGGTAGCACAGCGGTGGCAGGGTTATTGAACCGGGTGAAGGTGAAGGAGAGTTTGATGTGTTGGGGCAGTGAGTTCCAGAGTGTGGGGGAAGCACGGGAGAAGTCTTGGAGACGGTTGTGTGAGAAGCTGATAAGAGGAGAGCAGAGAAGAAGGTCCTGTGAGGAGTGGAGATTGCTTGAGGGAAGGTATCTGGAGATGTATGGAGGGGAGACGTTATGGAGAGCCTTGTAGGTCACATAATGACGACTGTTACAATAACCAAACGAGACGTACGACTGTCGAGTCTGCACCAGTTTTCATACTTGTTGTCCTTAGTGCACAGTTTGATCACGTGGATCACTTTGACCCTTTAGAACCTTCAGCGCAGAGGTGAAGACGGAAGCCATGGGATCTATTTCCCAATGGTGCTCGACGGACCCTAGTAATTACAATGGATCTGTCGGGTTTCCTTCATCGAGACTGGAAAAATAGCGACGCAGGTGTGATCCTAACGTTACAGACATGGTGTAAATAGATGCAGTGAAAAACATTCATATTTCAAGCGAGAAACACGTGGTTTTTTATGCCCTTTGTTTCATGCGGTTTTTCGTGCACTCTCTCTATTTGCTGCATTTTCAATGTGAAGAGTGACAATGGTGTTTAATCTCCAACAGTAATTGAGAGCTAAAACTGCATTTGTTGCCCGTAGCAACCAATCAGAGCTCAGCTTTAATTTCTTATACATCTTTAAAAAAAAAAATAAGCTGAACTCTAATTGGTTTCTACAGGAAGCAAAGATAATAAGACTGTCTGTTGCTAATAACAACCAATCAGAGGGCAGCTTTCGTTTTGCATACTGATCGTGAAAAATGAAAGCTAAGCTCTGATTGGTTACTACGGGCAGCAAAGATAGTAAAACTGTGTCTGTTGCCCATAGCAACCAATCAGAGCTCAGCTTCAATTTCTTATACATCTGAAAAAAATAATAAACTGAACTCTAATTGGTTACTACGGGAAGCAAAGATAGTGAAACTGTCTGTTGCCCATAGCAACCAATCAGAAGGCAGCTTTCGTTTTACATACTGATCGGGAAAAATGAAAGCTGAGCTCTGATTGGTTGCTATGGGCAACAGACACAGTTTTACGATCTTTGCTGCCCGTAGTAACCAATTAGAGTTCAGTTTATTATTTTTTTCAAAGCTGTATAAGAAAGTAAAGCTGTGCTCTGATTGGTTGCTAGAAGCTCTGATTGGTTGCTATGGGCAACAGACACCGTTTTACTATCTTTGCTGCCCATAGGAACCAATCGGAGCTCAGCTTTAATCTTATACATCTTTGAAAAAAATAATAAGCTGAACCCTGATTGGTTACTACGGGAAGCAAAGATAGAAAAACTGTCTGTTGCCCTTAGCAACCAATCAGAGGGCAGCTTTAATTTCTTATACATCTTTGAAAAAAAATAATAAACTGAACCCTGATTGGTTACTACGGGCAGGAAATATGGTAAAACTGTGTCTGTTGCCCATAGCAACCAATCAGAGGCAGCTTTCATTTTGCATACTGATCAGGAAAAGTGAAAGCACAGCTCTGATTGGTTACTACAGGCAGCAAAGACAGCAAAACTGTGTCTGTTGCCCCGAGCAACTAATCCGAGCTCAGCTGTCTTTTTGAAAGCTGAGCTCTGGTCGTTTGCTAGGGGCAAAAAAGACAGTGTTAGTGCTGGACACCAAGATATATGAGAAATATGGGCCAGCGTATACTACAGGACGTTTCCTTTATTGGAAAATGGTGTACATACAGGTGAGGCAGTAAAACAGGCAGGTAAACACAGACTTTTCGGACAGCACTCTGTCCTTGTTCACAGCTGGGCCATATTTTTATATATATCTTGGAGTTTCTGGAACCTTGGAAGCCGCGAGCCTGGGACCTATATGACTGCCTACTAAGCACATTTGCATGGGACTGCAAGAACTAACCAGCTGAGAAGTGGGGTGAGCCTAGTTAGTTTTTGCCTGTGTTTATGCAGTTTTGATCACTTAGGCCCAATCGCCCTCATTTACTAAGGTGGTTGCACTTGAAAAGTGTCTCAAAATGCGGCAAAAAGTGGCACATATTCAGCGCAGCATGATGCGGACACATTGGGGCACATTTATCAAGGCAGTTCCACTAATAATAATGTTGCCCATGCTTTACATCACATTTTGGATGTGTTTAGGAGAGACTCTAGACTGCGTCTCATCTGGCAAAGGGGTGTGGCATCTGTTAAAGGGCGTGGTTTTATGGAAAAGGGGGGCGTGACTTAGCGTGTGACACCATGCACCAAAGAAAGTGCAGAAATTTTGGCGCAGTTAGTGGTGTAAAGTAAGACAACTAATAGGAAGTGCAATGTTAAACTAGACAGTTCTAACCAGATTTATTAATACTATGATACATGTGGCGCGTTGGGAGGCGGTCTAGTCTAGCTATACATTGTCTAAGGGTGTGTTCATATGGTGTATTTGCGGGGCGTATTTCAGTGCGTAATTGGACCTAAATGTGCTCCACGAATATGGAAAAAAAAAGTACAAGTAACATCAAAGTCGTAGTTCAGATAACAGGGATTTCGCGATCGGATTTTGCGGCGCTCAATGTCCGCTTATAAATAGAAGCACAAGTTATTCCTTCAGGCTTATTACGCGCTCGGAAATACAAATGTATGCGAGGAAGAATTCTGCACAGCGTTTATGCTTTGAAATTATGGGTCTGCAAAGCTTGTAATTTCAAAGCGCAAAGCATGGCATTTACGGCCCGCAAAAATGTGCGCAGCTAGACGCTGTGTGAACATGCCCTTTGGGTTAGACAGTACTGACAAGTGTGCCACATTTATTATGGGCTTAAAGGGGTTCTCTCACTACAAGGATTGATTTTCATGTTAAAGATCTTGCAAAAACAAGTCACTCTGCAATATGTGTCCAGTAACAGTGTCCTACCTATTCCTAGATATCCCCTCTTGTATGGGCTGCATCAGCTCCTCAGGTCACTATAGCTACAGACCTGTTTAATCTCTCCTGATAGGCTGCCGCGCTGGTTGTTATAGCTACAGACCTGTTCAATCTCTCTTGTTAGGCTGCCAGTACTGGTTACTATAGCTACAGACCTGTTCAATCTCTCCTGATAGGCTGCCAGCACTGGTTGCTATAGCTACAGACCTGGCTTCTACTGCAGCCTAGTGGAAGCCAGTAAACACGTCCCTGAATTCAAAGTGAAACCAAGAAAACAGGACTGAGGTAAGAGGAATCATTGTAGTGAGACAACCCCTTTAAGACACTTTGGGTGACATGTATGTACCAGAAGTCTGGTGTACTTTCAGCCCAAAAGCTGGCGCAGGGCTGTGCGCTCGATGTATGAGCAGCACCCTCATCACTTTGTAATGCGCCTGAGATTGGGGGGCGTGCGGGAGGCGTGGTGCGCTACAACTGTATGAAGCTACACATTTATAGCTTCATTTATAGCTTCAGTACGGCAAATCCAGGCGCATTACTGCTGGAACAGGTAGAGCACTTTAAAAGTGGTTTACCTGAGCCAGAAGTGTCGCTTTGTAGCTAGAAAGCGCTAAATCTATGACCGGCAGTAGAACAGGTTTATAGATTCAGGCTCATTCTACACTACTAATGCGTGCAAAAAAAATGGCGTCTGGGAGACAAAAATCAAACATTTCTGCACACTTCTCGAAACGTCGTGGGGGTGGACAGGTCAAATTGGGCGTGGTTTCACAGGAATGTGGGCGTACCAACGACGTGACGAGCTGTAACGAAAATGTGCCAAAATTCTGGGTTGAAAAGCAAGCTCCAGATGAAAAAAAAATGATGGTCTAAAAAGTTAGACAAGTGTAAGGCTATGTTCACACGGTGTAATTTCGTCGCGCATTTCGCGTCATATTTGCGCTCTAATACGAGCGAGATGTGCGCCAAAATTAGGGTAATCCATAGTTCTCATAGAGAACTATGGATTACGCCTCCTCTCCCCGCTCGTACAATACAATCTAATTTGTACGCGCGGGGAGTTAAGTGACATGTCACTCGCGCCGCGAGTAACGAATGTCTATGGGGCTGGCGGGCTGCCGGCCCCCACGCGCCGTGGGTGTACGTGTGTATTAGCGCGAGCTCCCTAAAGACAGGATGTACTGTGGTGCGTACTGTACGCGCCGCAGTACATCGTGTTAACATGCCTTAAAAGGGTTGTCTCACTACAAAGATTGCTTTTCATGTTAAAGATCTTGCAAAAACAAATCGCTTTGCAATATATGTCCATTAACAGTGTCCTACCTATTCCAAGATATCCCCTCTTGTATGGGCTGCATCAACTCCTCAGGTCGTTATAGCTACAGACCTGTGTGATCTTTTCTGATAGGCTACCAGCACTGGTTGCTATAGCTACAGACCTGTTTTATCTCCTGATAAGCTGCCAGGACTGGTTGCTATAGCTACAGACCTGTTTGATCTCTCCTGATAGGCTGCCAGCATTGGTTACTATAGCTACAGACCTGGCTTCTACTGCAGCCTAGTGGAAGCAAGTAAAAATGCCCCTGAATTCAAAATTAAACCAATAAAACAGGACTGAGGTACGAAGAATCAATCTAGTGAGACAACCCCTTTAAGGGTGACATGTATGAACGGGGCTGCACCAGTTTTCTTGGGTGCTTTGCAGCCAAAAACCTGTCATAGCCCTGTTCTATAGATGTCTGACCCGTCGTACGCCCAAAGTTAGCACATTCTACACCAGACACAACACTTTTGAGTGCGCCAAGTTTGCAGGGGGCGTGCGGCGGCAGAATTGTACAAATGTGCTAAAGTTTGGTGGGGAAACGTACAAATGCACTAACTTTTACACAGGGATAGTAAATAAGGCGCAATGTGACTCTTTCCATGCAGAATATTCCTGCATTGTGCGGATTTAGTGAAATCTCCTGCACTCGCGCTCCTGCAAAAATCCACACGTAAAAAAAGCAAAAACCTGCTGCATTTTCTCTGTGTGTGAACGTAGCTTGATTGACGTCATCCCTGCACCGGTCCCGCAGCCTCCAGCGCCTCTTCATCATAATCTACAAGGTTCTAAAATTTGCATAACCAGCTATCTTTCTCGCTTAGTGGGGGTGGGGGATCCTCCTGACATAGACACACAGTCACACACATGAAAGGAATGTTTCTTGAGGTGTACGGTTGCAGAAGGAACTGACTGTGCTGTTGATCTCTTCCTTGACTTTGCTGGTTGTCCACTTGACCATGAAGGGGACTGCTTGGAAGCTTCTTGTGGTAAGAAATAATCTAATGGAATCTAATCCCATAATCTCATTTATAATCTAATTTATTCTAATCCCATAATCTCATCTATAATCTAATTTATTCTAATCCCATAATCTCATCTAAATTTAATCTGGATTATTCTAATCCCATAATATAATCTATAATCTAATTTATTCTAATCCCATAATCTAATCTATAATCTAATTTATTCTAAAACCATAATCTGTTCTATAATCTAATTCATTCTAATCACAAAATCTAATCTAAAATAAATCTAATTTATTCTAATCTGTTAACGTAAGCTAAAATGTTATGTAGCCTCAGCTCTTAGGGTATGTTCACACGGCGTTATTGCGGGGCGTAATTACCCCAGGTTTTCGTGAGTCGTGCTGATCGGCGCGTACTCCCGCGACGCGGGGGGAGGGTGGGGGCAGCCCGCCGGCCCCATAGACATTCATTACTCGCGGCGCGAAAGCGTCACGAATAAGTGACATGTCACTTATCTCCCCGAACGTACAATACGATCGTATTGTACGCGCGTAGGGACGAGGCGTAATCCATAGTTCTCTATGAGATCTATGGATTACTGTAATTATGGGGCACATTTCGCTCGTATTAGAGCGCAGTACGGTGCGAAATACGTGGCAAAATTCGCCCCCAAAATAAGCCGTGTGAACATAGCCTAAAGCAAATCTAATTCTAATCTTTTAATCTAATGTAAAATAAATCAAATTTGTTGTAATCTCTAACTCAATTTAAAATAAATGTTATATATCCTATTCTCATAATCTAATATATCTAATCTGAAAAATATTTTATTTATTCTAATCCCATAGTCTAATCTAATTCATTCTAATCTACAATAAATCTAATTTATTCTAATCTTTTAACACAATCTAAAATAAATCTAATTTATTCTAATCTTTCAATCTAATGTAAAATAAATCAAATTTGTTTTAATCTCTAACTCAATTTAAAATAAATGTAATACATTCTAATCTCATATTTAATCTATCTAATCTGAAAAATATCTCATTTATTCTAATCCCATAGTCTAATCTGAGATAAATGTAATTTATTCTAATGTCATAATTTAATCTGAAATGATTGTAATTTAATCTAATCCGATAGTCTAATCTGAGATAAATGTAATTTATTCTAATGTCATAATTTAATCTGAAATAATTGTAATTTAATCTAATCCCATAGTCTAATATGAGATAAATGTAATTTATTCTAATGTAATAATTTAATCTGAAATAATTGTAATTTAATCTAATCCCATAGTCTAATCTGAGATAAATGTAATTTATTCTAATGTAATAATTTAATATGAAATAATTGTAATTTAATCTAATCCCATAGTCTAATCTGAGATAAATGTAATTCTAATCCCATAGTCTAATCTGAGATAAATGTAATTTATTCTAATCTCATAATTTGATCTGAAATAAATGTAATTTAATCTTATCCTATAATGTAATCCAATAATAAACTTAATTTATTCGAATTTCATAATACTTAAGGCGACATATATGGACGGAGCTGCGCCAATTTTTTACAGTGCTATGAGCCAAGCTGTCGTAGCTCTGTTCTATAGATGTATGAACCGTCATATGCCAAAACTTGGTGCAATCTGCGGCAGACATGACACTTTTGAATGCTCAAAAAATGTGTGTGGTGGTGGTGGAGGGGGTGTTGCGGCAGAATCGTACAATACGCCAAAGTTTTGTGCAAGATTTTCGTACAAATCCATTCCAGTTTCACAGTGGCTGAGCTACTTTTGCTGTAGGACGGGACACCTGTATAAAGTGCTGGGAGACACCTTCATACAGGCTGTTGGATCGGACACTTACAAACAGAGGTAGAACTGGCGAGTCGGCCCCAGGTTTATTGTGGCTCTACAACTCTTTGGGTATGTTCACACTGTGTGTTGGGTCTGAGTCACATACGCTTTTAGATGCCTGTTTGGGTCCGTCTGTCGGACCCTAAACGGACCCAAACACGTATCTAATAATGTGCAATGTGATTTACATTGCTTTTAATATGAAACACGAATCGGCGTTCACACGAGTGATCACTGCTGCGTCTCATTGCGTCTTCCGGATCCGTTCCAGGAGTTGTCATGTCAATTCTTGGCCCGAAAGACGCAGCAGGAGCCCTATAATAAACTATAGGGTGCGATCCTGCTGCAGCCAAACACGCAGCTGCATTTTGGATACGTGTTGGATCCGTTTAGGATCCGATCGCTGCAGCGTTTTTGGATGCGATTTTCGGATCCAACACGGATCCAAACATGTGTGAGCAGCCCCTCTGGGTCGGTTCAGAATGGTTGGAATAACCCCACCGCACCTGCCGCATAAAATCCAGCACCAACTAGTGCGGATTTTATCACAGATTTATCAGAGATTTTACCTCGCGATAAATCTACAACACAATCGGCACCAATTAATTAGGATTTTATTGTGGATTTATTATAGGTTTTACTGTGTAACAAAAATTTAAATTTTCTGTCCGGATTTTATTCTGCGGGCCCGCCACAGAAATCCTGCAGTGGATCTGAGCCGTCATGCACCCATGACAGGCTGGCATGATGAGAGTTGTAGTCATCAACCTGAGAGCCGCAGATTTGAGACCTCTTATCCTTATGGATAATGGATTAAGGTCTGACCCTATGTAGACAATCATTATAACCAATGACGTGCGCTGCTTAGCATTTAGAGATGTAGCAGAGCTTCATTTCTTCATGCAACTTTTTTTGCTACCTGCAGTCCCATGTAAAAAAACATGAAATGCAATAATATGACGCTGAGCTGTGCTTACTGACAAACTCTGCTGTGCTGTTTAGGCCTGTGAAGCAGAGCTGACTTTGCTTTTTGGAGCTGCATTGCTTGTACATGGTTAACTGTAGGTTTTAACACAAATACATTGTCCTTAGCAGCTGAAGCAAAAAACAAACTCAGTTGAACTGTGTAACAGGGTTACATGTGTGGCTGTCAGTTTACCTGCAGTCCTATGTAACAGCATAAGAAGGATAAATACAGCATCATGATACAATGCACTGACAAATTGACAAATTTTCCGTTCTGGAATTAGAACCTCTAAATACGGATATAGCAAAGCAATTATTTTTTTTTTATATCCAGAAATTTCTTTGGGATTAGATTTTTTGTGTACAAGGACATAACTTGTTTACCGGCAGTCCTATGTAAAACCACATATAACATACTGTGATATCATGATAGGCTGTGCCAAATGACAAAGTCAGCGCCACTACTTATCCAGATGTATACATAGGTAAAGGCACAATGCTGAATATGTTTATGATATTCTTTATAGCTTTGTCGCCTATAGGTTTACCTGCAATCCTACGTAAATGCATAAATATGATATACTGCACCAAGTGACAAACTCCGCTTTGGAATTTATACTTGTACAGACAGATATAGCAGAGCTCATTTAATTGTATTTCCCTAAATTTCTTTGGGACTTGATTGTTTGTATTGGGACTTGTATAACTGTAGTCCTATGTAAAACCACACACTGTATTACATACTGCTATATCACGATAGGCTGTGCCAAATGACAAACTCAGCTGCACCGTTTATCCAGGTGTATATGATTGTAAAGACGTCATGCTGAATATTTAATTATATTCTTTACAGATTTGTTGTCTTTAGGTTTACCTGCAGTCCTATGTAAATGCATAAATAGGACAAGTGCATAAATATGATCTACTGCACCAAGTGACAAACTCAGCTTTGGAATTAATAGCTGCATATACAGATAGCAATGCTGAATTTCTTGAGGATTAGATTGTTTGTACAACAAGGTTACTTATTTACCTGCAGTCCTATGTAAGACCACATATAACGTAATGAAATATCATGAAGGCTGTGGCAAATAACAAATTCAACTGCAGCGACTTTATGATATTCCTCTTGGCTTTCTTGTCTATAGATTCAGGGTTGACATAAGGTATTCCAGGGCCCAGTACTGCTAAGGCATTTGGCCCCCCACCCATTGGCAGTCCCTATCTTGCATCATATCAGCACTCTGCCCCTCCCCCCCTCCTTTTTTTTGTTTATATAAAATTTGATCAGGGCTCCTGACAGTAGTACTACCCTGCATACATTTGCCTGCAGTCCTATGTAAAACCACCAACAGCACACATGCAGTATCACAAGGAGATAAGATGCAGAGGTGGCAATTATATCAAGGCCCAGATGCTAGAATACCCCTCTACAACCAGACACCAGTGTTATATCCGCACCCGTTACAGATTTTGGAGCTTCGAGTTACATGCATATAAATGTAGCAGAGCCGGGGAGGGGTCGGGCAAGGTGCTGTAACAATGATAGACTTATTCTATACGAGCTTATTCTGTAATTGCTGCCACGCGACCCGAGCTTACAAATCTGTTCCTGGTCTCATTCTACTACGATGAATCATGTGACATGAACTGTAACAATGACCCACACTATAGCCCGGTCTATCTATCTATCTATCTATCTATCTATCTATCTATCTATCTATCTATCTTATATCTCTCTATCTATCTATCTATCTATCTATCTATCTATCTTATATCTATCTATCTATCTATCTATCTATCTATCTATTTATTTATCTATCTGTCCATCTATCTATCTATCTATCTATCTCATATCTATCTATCTGTCTATCCCATATCTATCTATCTATCTATCTATCTATCTATCTATCTCATATCTATCTGTCTATCCCATATCTATCTATCTATCTATCTATCTATCTATCCTATATCTATCTATCTATCTATCTATCTCATATCTATCTATCTCATATCTATCTATTTATTTATCTATCTATCTATCTATCTCATATCTATCTATCTATCTATCTATCTATCCATCTGTTATATCTATTTATTACATCTATTTGTCTATCTATCAATCTATCTGTCTATGTCATACATATTTAATTAAAATATATATCTATCTGTCAACCTGTTTTTCTGTCTGTCTAACAACTCATCTTCAGAATCCTGGTCACTATAACTTGTTCTATTATTACGCTCTAGAAATGCGTCCAGACCCTTTTTGAACTCTGTTAGTGAATTCATCATGACAAGTTCCTCTGACAGAGAGTTCCACAGTCTCACTGCCCTAACAGTAAAGAATCCCTTTCTATCTTTATGCAGAAACGTTCTTTCCTCTTGGCATAAAGGATGCCTCCATGCTATCTATCTATCTATCTATCTATCTATCTCATATCTATCTATCTATCTAATATCTATCTATCTCATATCTATCTATCTATCTATCTATCCATCTATCTATCTTAAATATATCTCATATCTATCTATCTATCTATCTATCTATCTATCTATCTATCTCATATCTATCTATCCCATATCCATCTATCTCATATCTATCTATCTCATATCTATATATCTATCTATCTATCTATCTATCTATCTATCTGTCTATCAAATATTTCATATCTATCTATTTATCTCATATCTATCTATCTCATATCTATCTATCTATCTCATATCTATCTATATTTATCTATCTATCTGTCTCATATCTATCCATCTCATATCTATCTATCTATCTATCTATCTCATATCTATCTATCCATCTCATATCTATTTATCATATATATCTGTCTATTTCATACATATTTAATTCATATCTATCAATGAATCTAATTATCTGTCTACAAATGCAGCAGGACTAAAGAGAACATATATTGCACCGTGATATCACGGCACAGAATGTTATCTCAACTTTCTCAATGCTTTTCAATAGCCTTTGTTTACAGATCAGAGCAGATAATACAGTGAATAGTGAATTCACAATGACAAGTTCCTCTGACAGTGAGTTCCACAGTCTCACTGCTCTAACAGTAAATAATCCCTTTCTATGTTTATGCAGAAACGTTCTTTCCTCTGGGCATAAAGGATGTCTTCATGCTATCTATCTATCTATCTATCTATCTATCTATCTATCTATCTCATATCTATCTCCCTCATATCTATCTATCTATCTATCTATCTATCTATCTATCTATCTATCTATCTATCTATCTGCAAAATTTCAACTTTGTAGTAAATGCAGAAAACACTAACAAATAGCAGCTGTGAAGCAGTATTGCTTCTCTTTGTGGAGAACACTTGCTGGTATAGGCCATGCATTGCAAAAAAAGGGATCCGAGTTACCTCATTTCCAGAAGTAAGAAAGTTGTGTCTCTAGTGTCACCTATAGAAAGTAGCTTCCCTGTAACTCAATGTCCAATCCATCAAAGAGCCTTGAACCATTTTTGCAGCTGAATATTCTGTTTTTAGGAAACGTTCTGCTGACTGGGATCTGTTTGTGTCCATGACACTGAACTGACATCTGAAGTAAAGTGTCACTGCTCTTTGCTCTGTGACAAGAAGCATCATCATTCTGAAAAAGACATCATGGTCAGCAAACCTATTATCTATGAATGGCAATAGATCAGTGTTCACACTGCCTGAGCTTCGCTGTGCACTGACTGCTCAGCTCATAATTGCGTCTCCCCTGCTCCTTTACCTGACATGCAGCCCCAGATCATAAATGATGGAAATGTGATTGTATCTCAAAGCATCATCTTTGTCACTTTATCACTTTCATCCAATTTGCCACACTCCATCATCATCTTCTCAGACAATGCAGATTGGTGACTGAGCAGTCGTATCACTTTCATCCAATTCTCCACCCTCCATCATCATCTTCTCAGACAATGCAGATTGGTGACTGATCAGTGGTATCACTTTCATCTCGTTCTCCACCCTCCTTCTTCATCTTCTCAGACAATGCAGATTGGTGACTGGTCAGTGGTATCACTTTCATCCAATTCTCCACACTCCATCATCATCTTCTCAGACAATGCAGATTGGTGACTGATCAGTGGTATCACTTTCATCCAATTCTCCACACTCCATCATCATCTTCTCAGACAATGCAGATTGTTGACTGATCAGTGGTATCACTTTCATCCAATTCTCCACCCTCCATCATCATCTTCTCAGACAATGCAGATTGGTGACTGATCAGTGGTATCACTTTCATCCAATTCTCCACACTCCATCATCATCATCTTCTCGGACAATGCAGATTGGTGACTGCTCAGTGTCATCACGTTCATCCAATACTCCACCCTACATCATCATCATCTCAGACGATCCACATTGATGACTGCTCAGTGGCATCACTTTCATCCAATTCTCCACCCTCCATCATCATCTTCTCAGACAATGCAGATTGGTGACTGATCAGTGGCATCACTTTCATCCAATTCTCCACACTCCATCATCATCTTCTCAGACAATGCAGATTGATGACTGCTCAGTGGCATCACTTTCATCCAATTCTCCACCCTCCATCATCATCTTCTCAGACACTGCAGATTGGTGACTGCTCAGTGGCATCACTTTCATCCAATTCTCCACCCTCCATCATCATCTTCTCAGACAATGCAGGTTGGTGACCGATCAGTCGTATCACTTTCATCTAATTCTCCACCCTCCATGATGGCTTTACTTTAGCCTCCGGTCACCTTGTTTTCTTTGGTGTTAGTATCTTGATTTTTTTTTTTACATTTTCTCTTGCTGCAGGTTTTCATCTCTTGATGCTATGACCTTGCTTTAACCAGATGTTCACTTTCCCACCTTCACACCTTCTTTATACTTTTCCCATATTTTTACCCGGGACTGGGAACAACCAACATTTTGTGCACTCTGTTTTAAAAGGACTTTTTGCAAACCCTTTTCCATTGATAGGAGTGAAGTTTTTTCCATTGGTTCCTTTCTTTTTTTCCCATTAAAAACCCCCGGGTTCGAATTTTTTTTTCCTACCCTTTAAAAAAAATTTTTTTTTTCCTTTATCTTTTTTTTGGGTTTGGTTTTCCCACAAACCCCGGGAATTTTATCCGGGTTTGTAGCTTTGCATCCAAGTCCAGTTTAAACAAACGGGGGCGCCGCTTAATTAAAAACTTATGGGGAAATACGGGTTTCATGTTGTTGGCTACGATCGGAGCCAAACGAGTTTTTTGGGAAATTTGCAAAAATTTTTCCCATATTCTTTTTGATTTTACTGCTTAATTCCCCTTTTTAAAAAGGGCCCGTGCACTCACCCCCAAAAGGCCCCCCGTGGCTCTTTCTGGGGCAGATTAACAAGCAGATGTAGCTATCAAATATTTATCCTAATTGCATATTACACAACTTCAGCCTGGCTTTTTGTTTTCCCGTAAAAATTTCCCGGCTGCAGGGGGCCCCAAATTGAAAGTCTTTTAAACTTACATTTTTTAAGGATAAATTTTCGATGTCATCTAAGGTGCCCCCGGGGGTTAAGGGGTTTTAAAGAGCCTTTTTTCTTTTCTTTTTGGGGCAGCCTATTTCCATTTTTACTGCCCCCAAACTCAAGGCCTTTTTTATATTTTAATGCCCTTTCCCTTTTTCAAATAGAAAATTCATGCGGGCAGTCTATGCCTTGTCCTCACAATCGCCCATAAACTACACCCTGATCGTACATGTACTATATATATGTGTGGATAGATATATACTGTAATAGATAAAAGGGGGTAGATAATGGGGGGTCCTCTACCCCAAAAAGGGAAAAAAGGGGGCGCAAATTTAAAATAGAAAGGGGGTTTCTTTACTGTAAAGCAGTGAGTTTTGTGGAACTTCTCCCAGAGAAACTTGTCAGGGGAAATTCCCCCCTGTTTTTAAAAAAAGGGGCCCCTGGATCATTTAAAAGATGTAATAATATAAAAAGTTTATAGTGCCCCGGGATTCTGGAAAAGGGTCGGGAAATACTTTCTAGTTTAATAATATAACGGGTTTTATAGTGCCGGGATTCGGAAAAAGGGTCTGGATACATTTCTAAAATTTTAATAATAGAACGGGTTTATAGAGCCCAGTTCTGGGGAAGGGTCTGGTTCCCTTTTCCCTAATGTGAGAATTTAACAAGTTTTTAGTGCCCAGGTTTCTGGAAAGGGTCTGGAGACATTTTATATGTAAAATATAAAAGTTATAGTGACCGGGATTCGGAAAGGGGGGTCTGGTACATTTCTAGATGTAATAATATAACAAGTTAAGTGGGGGGGTTGGGGAGGGGGTTTGGAAATTTTGTGTAATAATAGAAAAATTTTTAAAGTGCCCCGGATTCGGGGAAAAGGGTCTGGAGAAATTTCTGATGTAAAAATATAAAAATTTTTAAGTAGGGGTTTTGGGGAAAAGGGTCTGGATAATTTCTAGTTTAATAATAGAACAAGTTTAGGACCAGGATTCGGAGAAGGGGTCTGGATCATTTTAGATGAAATGGGAAAAACAGTTATAGTGACGGGATTCGGGGGAAGGGGTCTGGTACATTTCTGTGAAATAAAAATAAAGGTTATATGAGGGGATTCTGGGGGGGGGGTGTTGATCCGGGTTTTATTCTGAGCAAATTGGATCGGAAAGGATTTTTTTCCCAAATTTTGAGGACAATTGGTTCTACCTTGGATAACTTAAAGGGAAAATAGGCTAATTTGATGGATTTGTCTTACGCTTGAACTATGATAGATAATAGATAGATTTAGATAGTTATGTAGTAATATATATGAGGTAGATTTTTGACGACAGACAGCGACAGACGACAGATAGATAGAAATAGATATGAGGTAATAGAAGATAGATATGGGTAGTAGTAGCAGATAGTGATAGACAGATGATGATTTAGGGGGTTTGACAGTTTTTGTTTTAAAAGATAGCTAGGTGAAGAAAAAAGAAAGAAAGAAAGAAAGGAAAAGAAGAAAGAAAGAAAGAAAAAAAAGAAAGAAAGAATCCCGACTCTATCCAAATGTGAGAAAAGAAGTTTTGGGTTTTATTCAGATGCCCTTCCTATGTAGCGAGGGACTATTTTATTTTACCATGGGGCCCTATCAGTTTGTTTCCCCCTTTAGGAAAACGCATCTTCCTCACCTTTGTTACCCCAAAAACCCTTTTATCCAAGGGGAAAGGGTCTCTTAAAGTTTATAGGAAGTGCTCCTTGTTTTATCTGCTATAGCGACAAGTAAATTTTTAAAATGAGGAGAGGGTGTAGCGTAGTTTCTCTCTTGTTCTAGACGAACGTGGAGAGGGGAAGGGGGAGCAGTTTTTCCCGTATGGGAGAGCGAAAAAATTCTCTCCCTTTAATTACAATCGTTTTTAATTTCTGATTGGATTATGATGGGGCCAATGGATATATCTTGCCGTACAACTAGTTATCAATGCAGCGGATACTGATGTTTTCATAGGACTGTATTACCATCCTAAGGCTTAATTTTTATGATAGGTAATAAAAAAATACAATATGATCAACCCTTGCCCTTTTATCTTTAAAAGTATTTTTTGGCCCCAAACTTTAAAATAGGGGCCGACTGTTATTCTACATTTAGTCTCACGGTTTTTACTAAAGGAAAACTTTGTTATGTGAAACTTTGAATGATTTACTTTTGGGAGCTTTTTTGGGTGCCTAATTGCCTTAAGCACCCAAAAAAATTAAAAATGCAAAAAACTTGTAAAAGTCTTTTTTTTTTAACTGGGTTTTGGGGGTTTTTGGGAAAATGGGTGAATCTGTCTTGGCTACGGGCTATGCAGGGTTGGGTGCCCCTAAATGGGGGAGGGGGGCAGCTGTTTTGGGGGGACAAAATGGCCGGAAATATGGAGGAATTACCCCAAAAAAAAAATGAAAAAAACCCCTAATAAAATCAATTTTTTTAATTTTCCAATTAAATACAAACTAACCCCTATTTTTGTGCTACTCAAAATAAAACAAAGCAAAGATACAAAAGGGGCGACGCAGGGAGAATCCCGGTGTATCTATTTGCTTTTTTATATTTTAGTTTGCTAACTATGGGGGTTAGTTGTTTTTAATGGTAATTTAATAAAATTGTAGTTTTATTGGTTTTTTTTCTTTTGGGGTAGTGTCATCCCCCTGAAAAATTTTTTAGTCAATTTGACCAGTGAGTTAAATTTGGAGGAATATTTAACAAAGGACTGGGGGGGGGGGTAACACAAAGATACATGCAAGAAAGATAGGGGCTGGGAATTAGTAAAAAATCAAGGGTGGGTGGAGGGGGGGGTGTGCAAAGTTAAAAAAGTCGGAAAAAAATTTAAAAACTGAAAATCTCTAATTTTGCATGCTGCCAATGCCAGGAGTTGAAAAAAAATAAATGACTAAAAGTATTAATAGTGAAGAATATATGACTGTGGGGATAATGAGCATGGCTGGCGAGAGCAAAGACCCTGGGCGGTTAACTTACAGGATTACAGTCTTTTAGAAAGGATGTAAAGAGGGAAAGGGGGAGGGTCGTCTCTTTTAAAACCCTTCTAAAGCAAAAACTGCGGGAAGATTTAGGTACGGGAAAATAACAAGTGGAAATTTTTAGGGGTAAATTACATGGGGGGAAACTAAAATTTAAAATACTAATAGGGGTCTGCTATAGGCCCCCAAGTATAAAAAAAAACCCTAAAAAGTGACTCCTCGGCAAATAGAGAGGCGGTAATCAAAAGGGTTTTTTATTATGGGCGACTTTTAAAACCCGACATCAATTGGGAACTGAAACCTGTGCTCTCAAAAAGGGAAAAAGGGTTTTTTGTCAATACTAATGATAATTCCCTTTTGCCAATGGTGCAAGAACCGTAGGGGAAAGGCCCTTCTAGTTTAAAATTTACTAAAACTGACAGAGAAAACAAAGTTTCGGGTTGAGGGGCCCCTGGAATAGTGACATAGTATAATAAATTTCCGTTTTCCTAAATAGAGTTTTTGAAAAGAGCCAAAAAAACAAAATTTTTGGAAGGCAATTTTTTTATTTGTTAGGGGGGGCCAAAACCTTTTGACTGGGACAATGTTTTTAAAATATTGCAGAATAATAATAAATGGGAATTTTAAAAACACCCTAGGTACCACTGGAAGGTAAAACCTTTTAGGTAATAAAAAAATTAGAAACAAAAAAAAACCAATGGGGAATTACGGGTGTAAAAGGGGAAATAAAAAAAAAAAAGAAAGCGTTTCACCTACTAAACAGGGGGGTTTTAGTAAAGGGCGAAAGAAGTATAGGGAAAAAAAAAAAGTGTTTTAAAATAAAGAAAAGGAAGCAAAGTGGGAGGGGAAAGACAATTGTATAGAAAGTAAAAAAAACCCCAAAATATTTCTTAAACTATAAAATAGTAAAAAGATTAAAACAGAAAAAAGTTGGCCCCTTTTAAAAATACGAGGGAGAGACGTAGAGGGGATGAGAAAAAAGCAAAAAGATTAAACACTTTTTTTTCTCCCCCCCTATTTACCAAGGAAATAGTTCCCCCCGTTGAACAGAATTAGGAAACCCAACTTAAAAAATTTCTTTTTTTACCCAAGAAAAAGTGCAGCTCCGTCTTTTAAAGATTAAAATAGACAAAACCCCCGGGCCAGTGGATACCCCACTGTCCTAAGGGGGTTAAGGGGATGTCCTAGATGCCCCCTTTTTTTTAAAATTTTTGGGTGTTAAAAAACGGGGTATGTCCCAAAAAATTGGCGCTTTGAAAAGGGTGCCCAAAATTCAAAAAGGGGCAAAAAGTGTCCGGAAACTATAGGGCCCCGGAATTTTGACCTTGTTGTAGTAAAATGTATGAAGGTTTTTTCAGAGTCTACCTGGAATATCTCACGACAATAAATGTATAAGCCGTTCCCCGCCGGGTTTATGAAGGGGTCGGGCCTGTCAGACTTTTCGCCTTCTATGGGAAGTCAGTGCTGAGGTCGGGGGTGAGGACTGGTGTCCAATTAGTTTTTTTAAAGCATTTGATCGGTGCCCCAATAAAAAGGGTTTGGAATAAAATGAGAAGCTTGGACGGGGGGAAAAAGTGTGCAAGTGGTAAGCAACTGGTACTGATAGAAAACAAAAGGGGAGTAAAATTTTGGTACATACTTGACGGATTGCTGTTACAGTGGGGGGACCACAAGGGTCAGTATTGGGCCCCATCCTCTTCAAATTTTCATTAACGACTTACACTGGGTTGCACTTTGAATATCGATCTTTGCAGACATACAAAACTCTGTAAAGTAATAAACAATAGAGGAAATGAGTTATTACAAAGGGGTCTGGATAATTTAGGTTGGGCGGGGAAATGGCGTGAGGTTTAACACAGATAAAAGAAGGTTAGCACATGGGGAGGAAAAATCCATTTCTGACTACAATTTTAAAAGGAAAAAGGCTGGGTAAAAGTGACAGGGGAAGACTTTTGGGGAATCTGGTGGGGCAGTAAATTAATTTAGCAGCCTTGTCAGACAGCAGCTGCCAAGCAAATGGACAGCGGGGTATTAAAAGGGGGATAGATGCAATGATGGAAATTTATTTCCCCCTTTTAAAAACACTGTCAGCCCCCATGGAATATTGTGTACGTTTTGGGGACCAGTGCACAGGAAAAGACATTGTTAAACTTGAACAGGTACAAAGGCGGGCAAAAAAATAATAAAAGGTGGGGGATACAGAACCCCAAAAAATTTTTCAAGATTGGGGTTTTTTTATTTTTGAGAAAAGCGGCTTCGGGGGACAAAAAATATTTTAAAAAAAAATCAAAGGGCAATATGAGATCTCCCAAGTTTTTTTTTTACCAGGGCTTATCTAGAACAAGGGGGGACCCCTCTCTTTAGGAAACGAAAGTTTTCATAAAAAGAAAGGGATTTTTACGTAAGAGGAGGAGATGTGGAAAATCTTGCCAGAGGGATTGTCCTGTAATTCCTAACAGATTCAAAAAAGGGTTGGGGGCATTTCGGAGGGAAAAATAAACAAGTTACAGTGACTGGGTTCTGGAAGGGGGGTCATTATCCAGGGATTTTTTCCGATTGCCAATTTTTAGTCGGAAGGTTTTTCCCCAAAAGGGAAAACGGCTTCTCCCATTGGGGTTTTTTGCCTTCCTCTGGATCAACACCTTAGCACAACAGGCTGAACTGGATGGACGTCTCGTCTTTTTTCGGCCTTACAAACTATGAAACTTTACACAACACTCCACGTGACGGAGAATACTGGGAATCTAATGTTAGTTACAATTTATGTCTCCTGTATTATGTTTACAGGTCATTGAGTTTGGAGGTTACTTTAGTTTGGTATTAAAACCCCCCTTAAAGGGGGTTTGTCTCCAACATTTATTCATCTGACCTATTCCGTTTTCTTGGTTTTCATTTTGAATTCAGGGGTGTGTTTACTGGTTTTCTGCTAGGCTCAAGTAGAAGCCAGGTCTGTACTATAGAAACCAGTGCTGGCAGCCTATCGGAGAAGTAAACAGGTCGTAGCATACGACCTTTGTGCTGGCAGCCTACAGAAGATCAAACAGGTCGTAGCATACGACCCATGCTGAGCCTATCGGAAGATCAGACATCGTAGCTATAGCGACCAACACTGATGCACTCATACAAAAGGGATATCAGGAAATGTAGACACGTTAAGGGACACATATTGCAAATGACTTGTTTTTGCAAGATTTTTAACAAAAAAACATCCCTGTTTGGGGGGGTATGTTACCTTGGGGGGTATATTACTCTCCCTTTTTAAAAAAAGTCATGTAATTCAAACAGAAAACTTTATTTAACACTTCTCACTACAGAACCTAGAAGTTTTTATTGTTAAAATTTTCCTCAGTTCACAAAAAAATTTTGATTTTTGGCATTCACACAGGTGACTTATGACCAAAAATTTTTTAGAAAATACAAAACTAGCAAAAGAGTAATAAGATTAAATCATTCCAAGGTCCTTACAGTCCGGATAAAGGGCTAAAAGGAAAAACATCACTCCCTGGAACTACATGTTTTTTGCTTCTGTTTTCCATAACCCCTATAACCCTGTCTTATCAACTGGGGGCGCTCGGGACAAGGGATAAAAAGGGGGGCTTGAAAGCTGGAAAGAAAAGGTTTTTTAAAAATAACAAATTGTTTTTCTTTTTCCCAAACGTCTCTCCTTATTGATTAATTTTAATCCTCATCTGTTTATGGTGATTCACACTGCTAAAACATTCTGAAGGGGACCTATCTAGATACTAATTTGGATTGCATAACCCGTGGTGACAAATTACCAGTGGATGGTTTATCTATAAGTCCGTTTTTGTTATTTACTTTTGAACACAAATTTTTGTTTGGGCAGTAAAATTTTTCTGATCATTGGTCGGGAGATAGTGGGTGACTTGAGGGCAACCCTCCAAAGTGGGCCCGCCCTTTTCTCAGGACGATTACTCGGCCTAACTTAAAATGTCGGGTCACATATGAGGAAATTTTTACATTGATTTATCATAAAGGGGATAGTGGTTTTTCCCCCAATTTAAAAAATAGGTTTTTATAGGGAAAATTTTTAGGGGGCAATAAAAAAAGGAATTTTAAAATTTAAGTTTTTGTTAGATTTCAGTGATTTTTTTATGTAATTCAAACAGAAAACTTTATTTAACACTTCTTCACATTCAGAGGCATAGGAGACGTGATTGTTACAATTCTCAGTTGACGTACAAAAACTTGATGTTTGCATTCACACCAGGAAAAACTCATGACCTAATTTTTTAAAAATAAAAAACAGAAAAAGATAATAGCCCAAGGCCCTTTACATCTCGGGTAAAAAGGCCCTTTCAAACGAGGATTTGGCGCTGTTATGGCCCGGGTTTCCGACGCGGTTTCCCCCCAAAAAACCCGCCAAATCGCCCTAGTTTTTTAACATGTTTCCTTTTGGGAAACTCGTTAATATTCACACGCCGCGGTCAACCCTTCCCGCGTGGTGTGAGAACCCCTGTAAATTTCTTGCAGGCATTCTCAGCGCGGCAGCCGGGGTTTCGTCCGGGTGGGCGCGGCTGGCCCTGGCTCGCGGCAGTTTCCCCCTCCTTTTAAATTTGCATGGGGCAAACCTTTTCCGCAAGCCGCGCCCCAAGCCACCCCCACCCGTCCGAGACCACGCCCTTTCGCCCCCCGCAAACCCCGTCGGAGACGTGAGTTTGGGGGCAATTTAGGACGATTTTTGGCCCCGGCGAACCCCGGCCAAACCATCATGGAATATGCCCAAAGGCTTCCATAACCTTCAACTCTGAAATAATTTCCCCCCAAAAAACGTTTGGCCCCACTCCCTCTTCCCTCCTTAGGCCCCTGACCTCTCTCTTTCGTGAAAATTGGGCACAATCAACAATTTTTTGAAATTAGTAAGGGGAAATCGCCCCCTGGGGTCGCAAACCAATTGAAAAAAAACACAATTTCAGCAGCAATGCTTTTTGGACTGTTTGCATGCGGGAGTGTCTGGCCTCCATTTTGGTTTTGCACTCCGCCCATCCACACAGGCTGTTTTTAAGAGCAGAATGTAGCTGGGACCTTCTCTCCCTGAGAATAAGGAGGTCTGAACAGGCACCAATGGGTAAAGCGCCAGAGTAGGTTCCCACCTGTACTGAAGTCACCTTGTTGCAGTGGATGAGAAATTACAGTTTTGATCAAAAATGTGCGCTAAGAACCTCAAAAATTTCTTATCTTTTGGCAATGTTCACACGGGTTATGCCGACGAATTGCGGGGGCGATTTCGCCCCGCAATTACGCCCCGGGTGCCGGCCCCATAGACATTTATTATTCAGGGGCCCTACACGCCTAAAAAATGGCAGTACTTTTTTCCCCCCCGTGCGGGTTCGCCCCACGGGAGAGGGGACGGGAAACCATAGTCTCTAAGAACTGTGGGGTTTCCGTAATGGCAGGGGCGGGTTTCAGCCTACCCAGTGCAAATTCGGCGCCATACGGTAAAACAGCGCCCAAATAAGCCGTGTGAACGGCCTAAAGAACAGAAATGCTTTTTAAAAAAAAAATTCAATAAACCTTGATGTTCTTTGGGGTTTTTATAGAGCGCTGATATTGTGTTTGTTTTCATTTCTTCAAAAATTTATTCTTTGGGACTATTGGTTTTTTCTAAAAACCCCAAATTCAGTAACCCAGCTTCACTATCCTTTCAACTCCCTAACCAGCCTAGTGCACTGTTTTTGGACTGTTCCAACCAGGCCACAATCCAGACCCCTTTAGGCCAACGACAATCAAAACCCCTTTCCCGACCGGGCCCCCCTTTCCCTCGTCCTGGGAACACATTTTCCTTTTCCTTAGTACACTCAGGCTTGAATGCGGTAACACTTTTCTGAACTTGGTTATTCTAATAATTTTGATACTTTAGGCGTTAGTTTTTTTTTCACTTTTTTCATTAAATTTTTTTTTTTTTTTAAACAAGAAATAGTTAAAAAAGTTGTCTCCCCACAAGTTTCAAAGGGTGCATAATGAAATACCCCACTTCCTGGTTCAGACTGACTCATTTGCTAAGCTTTGCTTGTACAGCTCTTTTTGCGTCTTTTCATTGCTAATTAATAATTGCTTCTCAAACTACTAACAGGGGTCTTATCTATCCCCCCAAACAAAACCCCAATTACAGTGCTGTTTTTTTTTACATAAATCAAAACTTTTATCTCAGCAGCAAGGACACTGCTGCCACCTGTGTGATGACATCACTCACTGCTATCTCATAGAACAAACAGCAGGGGGAGAATTGTTTACAGGTCGGTTACTGAGGGAACATAAATTCACTTGTATCTCCTTAGGGAAAACAGAGGAACAAAGCAATATACTTGTAAAATGTATTTATTTTGTGTTCCCTACAATTTGAAAGCTATTCTTTGTAGCGAGACAACCCCTTTAACAACGAAAAAATATTATTTATTTTATTTTTTTTGTAACAGCAAAAGTGGCGCTAAAATATGTTTTGTAATTGTGTCACTTTTCTATCTTGAAAGTTTATATAACAGTGATATAAAGTTTTAGGGTTGGTGGGGGTGGAGCAAAAACTGCATTTTGGGCCATTAGTGTTTTTTTCTTTAATATAATTTTATTATTTTTTATGTGTTTTTTTATTTTTTATTTTATGTTACGTATTGTGCCCCTCATATGGTCAGATAAAGATCTCTGGGGGGATCTGCAGCTAACATTTTCTTTCTTTTGCTCTGCCATCTCAGTGGAAAGCCCGGCCGTCTCTAACCGCCAGCTCTCCACTCTCGCAGCTGCACAATACGTGCTCCAGATTGTCTGTGCAGCGTTAGATGTTGACTGTCAGGACATTTATAGTCAATGGGCAGTTGGCATCTGTGTAAGACCTTTTAAATCCCCAAAAAGTAATAGTGGTCACTTCACTTACTCGCTGGCTGCTCCAACACAACCTAACCCCTCTTGGCAAAGCAACTGAACCCCCTTAGAGACTCACTCATCACTGTACAAGTGACTTTTTTGTACATCCTAACACAGGTACGTGTTATGTCTCTTGGTCTATAGTCCAACAGCACCACCAGCAATCCTCAGCCCCTTTGCCACACCTGCAAAAGTCATCTATTGGACAGTTTATACACTCCCCTGTTGGTACCAAATCTTAGTCTTCAAGCCTCGTTTCAGTCACCCTTGGTGTCGCCAAAGGCATTCTCCCATCAGCAATAGGCTCTTCCAGGACCTGTGCCAGTTTCTGCTTGTCCATCACTATCCTGTAGTTACTGTAAAAAGGTAGCGCTAATATATGTATTGTGTATATGCCAAATGCATTGACCCAGTGTTGAACTGGGGTGTCAAGGGCCCACCAGTGAAGATGATTCTTGGGGCCCACCAGTGGAGTTGATTCTTGGTGCCAAAAGTGGAGTTGATTCTTGTGGCCCACCATTGGAGTTGATTCTTGTGGCCCACCATTGGAGTTGATTCTTGTGGCCCACCATTGGAGTAGATTCTTGTGGCCCACCATTGGAGTAGATTCTTGTGGCCCACCATTGGAGTTAATTCTTGTGGCCCACCATTGGAGTTGGTTTTTGTGGCCCACCATTGGAGTTGATTCTTGTGGCCCACCATTGGAGTTGGTTCTTGTGGCCCACCATTGGAGTTAATTCTTGTGGCCCAACATTGGAGTTGATTCTTGTGGCCCACCATTGGAGTTAATTCTTGTGGCCCACCATTGGAGTTGATTCTTGTGGCCCACCAGTGGAGTTTATTCTTGAGGCCCACCCTGCATCTACTGTATACAACTCCACATACTGCACATGACTCTCTTTCTCTGCCTATCTCCCTGAAAAGCAGCCCCAGGCCTTCTATGCTGCGGGGCCCATATGCCCAGAGGGTTTCTCCTGCTCCCCTGTGGGCCAGTCCGAGCTTGCATTGACATATATACTAGTTACAACAGTGTAGTGTGTCACTGAGCCGTCTCTCAGATGTATAGTGTCCAGTTGGAGTATGGTCATACAGTGGGTTCCCCACAGTATAATATTTGCACACAAAGGTACGGATTTAATCATTGATATATTGCGGAACCTGCTGCAACCCCGACCCCTATGAATGTTCCCTGAAAGTGACAGGCCCCCATAAAGGATCTGGCAAAGTAGTCATACAGTCCATCCCTCGTACAGTGGGCCATTTTGTAAGGTGTCTTCTTGCCGCGTCTTGTTTGGAAGTGACTAGAGTGTTTCAGTTCTTACCTAGGGCTCTTGGTAAAGCTGTGTTGATTCTTGCTACACTGGGCCCAGCACACAGCCCAGGGCTTTTTCCAAGATCAGCTCAAGGTCACAGCCAGAATACTCTTTGTAAATGAAGACACACAATATTAACCACTTCAGGGCCAGTGGAGCTGCCTCTATTCCCGAACCGAGCAGGTCTTCAGTTTTATTTTGTAGGTTACAGCATTATACATAGACAGGGGATTGGAAGATAAAAATAACAATAGTATCCATCTATCTCATATCTATCTATCTCATATCTATCTATCTATCCCATCTACATTCTATCTATCTATCTATCTACTCCCTAACTATCTAAACTCATATCCACTATCTTACTATCAAAAAAATCATCTATCTATCTATCATCTCATATCTATCTATCTCAATCCATCTAAACCATATCTATCAAACTATCTATCTATTATTCTCAATATTTTATCTATCTCATATCCCTCTAATCTCATTTCTAACTATCCCATATCGATCTAATCTATCTATCTATCTATCAACTATCTATCTATTATCTATCCATCATCTATCTACTATCCATAATCTATCTTCATAACTAACTAATCTCATATCTACTAATCTATCTAAACTATCTTCTACTTTTCTATCTATCAATCTATTCTCAATCTATCTATTCTAATCTATCCCATATCTATCTATCCAATCTATCTATCTATCTATCTATCTATCTATCTATCCCATTCTATCTATCCTCCTTCATATCTAAACTATCTATCTATTATCATCTATCTATCTACTATCTCATATCTATCTATCTCATTTTATCTAAACTCAATCTTTCTATCCATCTCATATCTATCATCTATCCCATATCTATCTATCTATCTATCTTTTATCAACTATCTATCTATCTATTATCTCATATCTATCGTCTTTTATATATCCTTATCTATCTATCTTTATCTATCTATCTATCTATCTATCATCTATAAAATCTATCTATCTTCTATCGTCTTCTATCTCAAAACTATCTATCTCATATGGGCCCCACTATAAGACCCCCCTACGGGCCCCACGGGGAAAATGTAAAGGGTTTCCCCTTTAAAGGAGCATACGATCTTAACATTAATTAAATAGGTATTTTTAAAATATTTTTATTTTTTTTTTAAAAATTACAAATTAGGGGATCTTAATCCTCTCTATCTGTCCTTTCTTAGTTTATCACAAGGTATTGGAGCTTTAAAATTTTTTTAGGGATCTACCATATAAAAAAAAACCCCCCCTTTATAATAACAGTAATGCAATACAGCAAAAAGTAATGGATAATGGGGCCCCAAAAAAAGGAGTTGTTCCTTGGCCCATCAAGGATTTTGATTCTTGGGACCCACCAGTGGAACTGACTTTTGGATCACCAGTGGGGGGGTTTGATTCTTGGGGCCTACCAGGGAGTTGATTTTTGGGGGCCCCGCCAGTGGAGTTTTTTTTTGGGGCCCGCCAGTGATTTTTTTTGGGGGGCCCGCCAGTGCAGTTGATTCTTGGGGTCAACAATTTGAGTTGAATATTGGGGTCCACAATTTGATTTTAATTGGAGCCCACATGGAGGTATTTACGGGGCCCCATGGAGTTGATTCTTGGGGGCCACCATGGACTGATTCTTGGGCCCCACCAGGGGAGTTGTTCTTGGGCCACCAGTGGAGTTGATTTTTGGGGGGGCCACCAGTGGAGTTGATTCTTGGGGTCACCAGTGGAGTTGATTCTTGGGGCCCACCAGTTGAGTTGCGTCTTAGGGCTCATTCTACAGCTACTCTATATGACTACACATGAATCTTTCTTTTTGTCTCTCTCCCTCTGCCTATAAAAGCAGGCCCGGGCCCTTTTTTTTCAGGGGCCACCTTCCCAGGGGCCTTCTAAGTTTTCCCCCGGTCCCCGTGGGGCCCGTTGAAACCGAAATATCCCCTAATTGGGCCCTGAGCTCCACCTTAAGCCCATGCCTCCTGGCTGCCTTGCACTGAATGACATGTTTCAAGCTTATTAGAGACTCCTTCATTCACCTGTGACCAGCCTGAAGAAGGGCATCAGCCTGAAATGTTGCTGTATTGCACTATTGCCAAATGCCACATTAGTTACTGTTTCTGTGATGTGGGTGAATCAATGAACATTTGAAAGCTTTAATACTCACCATTAGAGATGAGCGAACAGTAAAATGTTCGAGTTCTAGACGAATTTCGAAAATTAGTGGGTTCGGTTCTAGTTCTATTTGAACTAGAACCCCATTAAAGTAAAGGGGGAAGATTTTCTAGTTAATTTTTATACCAAAAGGGGAGGAAAGCGTAATTACAATCCATAACAGTAAACTGGATATGTGGAATAATTAGTGACAGAAAAAAATTGAGAGGCTAAAATACTTTTTCCTTTCTGGCTAACTGAAAAGTGAGGTAGCTTGAAGCAGGGGCGTATATAGGAAGTTCAACCCCATTTAAAAAATATTTCTTTTTTATAGGAGATTGGGAAAAAGTATGTTTTTCAATAACTAAACCCCAAAACTGCAAAAATGAACTTTTTTCCAATGTGTAATAAAATGATTTCACCCCCAAAAACTGAGAAACTGAACTTTGGCCCCTGATAGATTTAGCAAATCCAAGCACTCTGTATAATATATATCCATGAAAATGGGGTTATCATTTTCCCCCCCCACGGGTTTTCCCCCGGCGGTTTTTTCCCCCCGCTGGCCGCTCGAAAAAAATTTTAACAAGCACATTCTTCCATCGGGGGTTTTGGGGAATATGTGCAAGTAATGTGAAGGGGAGGGCTTTTTCCGCTCATGCGGAGAAAAGTGTCCCCCCCCCGGCCCTGTCACGCAACAAACCGGGACAAAAACCGGTCGGTAAACCGACCGGTATTTTTCCATTGCCGTGAAACGGGCCCTTTGGGTTATGGATCGCAAATGTCGCCAAACAACAGCTTCTGGATGTGGGAAAGATGCAGCCAGCAATACCAAACTCCCTAACTATCGATGTCTATGGAAAGGAAAATGCTATCTAACTAAGAGCAGACTGTACAGTGCAGAGAGTGAGCTGAAAATGGCGTTCACAAGGATAAACAGTTAAATATATATAACTTGGTCATTTGATTTTAGCATCCAATGAGCGACCTACACCTCAGCGATGACGTTTTTGACAATTTTCTGTGCTCTGCACTGATTGGATGGCCGCCAAAAGTGCAGAAAGGTGCTTGGATGGCTGCCAAAAGGGCAGACAGGTGATTGGTGTCACGGATGCTCCTGCTATCCTCGTCCCGGGTCGCAGGCGCATCCGTGCCCGTGCCGGGGCCCTTTGGCCCCACATGTCGGGGCGGCACGCTCTTTCCCCCTGCCTGTATTTAGTCCTTCACGACCACGTCTGATGCTGCCTCTTCCCGCGGGGCGCGCGTCCCCGTTCCTAGGGGCGCGCACCCCGGCAGTGTTTTTAAAAGGGCGTGCACGGGTAATTGCTATTCCGGTCACTGCCCCCTATTTACCCACCCTTTCCTAGTGACCTCGCCGGTTTCTTTGTCCCCTTACCCTATTGAGAAAGGTTCTAAGCTTGTTTGATTACCGTTTTCCCCAAATTGTTTCCCTCCGCCCTTCGCCACAAATCTTCCCGCCCCCCTGACCTTTGCCTCTACGACCTGAACCTAGCCGCTGTCCTGCCTTTGCCCGCCCCCCGATGGCCTGCCTCCCGATTTTGTACCCGCTACCCCTCGGCTGGCAGCGAAAGCGTCACTCAGGGGTAGGACCTGGTATTTCCCCGCCGCAGAAAAGTCCATCCCGCTTTGCGGGGGGGGCTTGGTAAAAAAGGGGCCCTTTTTTGATTCCTTCCTGGTGGTTTAGCCATCGCTTGCGGTGGTCAAGGACCCCCACTCCCTTGCCGTGCAGTAGATCGGCCATGGACCCCCAAGTGTCTTTCGAGCTCCCAAATCACCAACGTCGTGGTAAGCAATCAAAAAACAGATCGCGCACCCCCAGGCCCTCGATCAGCTCCCCTAGATAAAGCGCTATCGCCCATAAGCAGCAGCAGTCGGCTGCGGTGGTTCCCCCGTGGTGTCCTCCCAAGTCGGCCTAAACTCCCGGTTGCCTGCCGCAAAAGTTTAGGGGGGCCCCCAAAGGCCTGAGGGGCTTCATCCCCCAGTGTCCCTCACGTGAAATTTTTGGTGGTTTGTTCCTTCGGAAAATCCAAGTGGCCTTTCGTGGTCAGTCTTTTCTGGAAAAAACCCCTGGCCTGGGGATCCCTCTGGGAGGGGAAAATCCTTCCTGCAAACCTTGCACTTCCTATGGAGTTCCGCGTGTTTCGAAGGGCCCGCCCCCCATTGTTGCTAAAACCCCCCTTTTGAACCTCGCAAGGGAAAAGCTCCGTGGTGACTACTCCGTGCATTCCCCACCCCTGCATCGGGTTGTTTTGGAACGAGGTTGTGCGCACGTTCAAAAAAGGCCTCCCCGCCAGTTAAGGATGCCCTCTCAAACCCCGGGATCCGCCTTTCTTCCTTATGAAGTATCCTTGGAAACTGTATTGATAGGAGAATGGGGAGCCCCGCAGGAGCAGGAACCGTCCGAAATCGTCGTTTCTCTAGTTTTGTCCCGGTTTTTTCTACGGCCTCCCGCCCCCTTCCCGTCACCTTGGAAGAGGCCAAGAAAGTGGATAGAGCCCCTGTCCCAGGAACTTAACCACGGCGTAAGGGCCCCGATCCCTTATGCGGCACCCCTGAACTCTCTCGGGGGTTTTGCCTGCCCGTCCCCGGCTGGGGGAAACGGGCACTAGGCTACGTGGAAAAGGCTTTCCTAGGGGTGCAGTTCTTCCCCCGTCTGATCTTACCCTTCTGGTCAGACTGAAACTGGGAACTTTCAAGCTTCGGTTTTGGGGACTCTGGTTCGGCTGGAAATTTCGGGGGCGTGCCCTGTGTTCAAAAAAATTTCCCCCGGGGTTTCCCTCTGGAGGACCTCTGGCCTTTCCCCCCTTTAAAAGGGGGGGAGACCCTCGCATCCGTCCGTTACGTACTGAGCCTTTGTCCTTAAAGTGGGGGGCACTTCAAAAGGAGGACTTTGTTTATGTGTTACCCCGGTCTTCCTGTCCATCCTTTTTGGGCCCTTTCCTGGCTAACCCCCTTTCTCCAAAACTCAAATGGCAGCGGGCAAAAAGTCCTTGGATGGGGCCAAAAATTCGGTCTCGTGTTTGGTGGATTTTCCCCGGTGCTTACCGCTTTCCTTTTTCGCCCCAAGCCTTAGGGGGTTTTCCCGTCCTTTTACAAGAGTATGCTGAGTCTTCCCCGAGAAGCAACCCGAAGTCCTTGCCCCTCATGTCTCTATGACCCCTTTGCCTTTGCCCGGAACTTTCCCCCTCCAGGGGCGGGTTTTCCCTCGTCTGTAGGAGTCCTTGGGTGTCCCCCCTACTCAAGGAGATCTCCAAAGGGTTTTATTTGGAAGTCTCCTCTCCATTGGTGCCGGGTTTTTTTTTTCGAAACAAAAAAAGGTGGATCCCTGCGTCCATGTATCGATTCCCCGTGGTCTCAACAAAATACCTAAAAGATTAAAACCCCTTTTGCCCCCGTTTTTCCGAGCTTTGCCGGCTCCGCGGACCCAAAGTTTTTCCAAACTGGCCCTAGTGGGCCTTTTCCTGATTCGAATTCGTAGGGAGACGAAGGGAAGACAGCCTTCAATCACTTCAAGACCTGGTCATCCCCTTTTTGGCTCTGAAACGTTTTCAGCTTTTTCCAGGAGTGTCAAGACATTTTCCGGGACCCCCGTATTTGTGTCTTGTCTTCGGGGAAAAATTTCTAATTTTTCCCCCGACCCGGGAATCCACGTCCCTGTAGTCTGGCCTTCGGGTTTTTGGGGTAAAGCCTCTACGCAAAACTCAAAAGTTGTTCCTCGCAACCTTCTTTCCCTGGGGTACATTATTTCGGACAAGGGCCTGCAGATGGACCCACCCAAATTGTCGCCGCCCTGCAGGGCCAAGGGGCCCTGGGCCCCCAAAACCTAAAAGATTCCTGGGCTGCGCCCAAATTTATAGCGTTTGTGCCGACTTCTCCTCATGGGTGTTCCCAAGTGGTTTAAAAAAAAAGGGGAGTAATCGGTTGTGGCCACCAACGCGGAAGAAGCTTTCCTCAAGTGAAGTTGCTTTTGCCTGCCCGGACTACAGGGCCGGGAAAAAAAACCCTTTTTTTGGAAGTCATGCCTCCTCGGTGGGAGCCGGGCTTTTCTTTCCAAAAAGGGCCCAAAGGAAAAACCCTCACATGTGGTTTTTTTCAAAAACCCTTTTCGTCTCTGAGAGAATTCGCTAGGGGGCCGAGAATTGTGGGGATCAGCTGCCCTAGAAGAATGGCGCTTCTTTGGGGGGGGCCCACCGGTCAATATTTAAACCCCCCACAAGAAAATCCTATCCTCCGAGGCCCCCGGTCTAAACCCGCGCCGGCACGATGGTTCTTTTTTTTCCCCCGGGTTTTAAATTCGATTCATTTTCGCCCCCCGGGGGGGAAAAACGTCAAGGGCCCCATTCCCCCTTCCCTGCCTCTGGTGTGGAGCGAACCAGCCCCCGGATATTATCTGCCGAAAAGGGTTTTTCTCTGCTACCCCCTAGAATTGAAAGGTTTACCCCCCGGGCAAGCTTTGTGCGCCCCGGGTCTCGGAAGAAATAGCATTGGGGCATTGCTCTCGAGGGCAGGCACCCGGGGTGAAGAAATTTCTCTCTTATCTCCCGTTTTATTGTTGGCCCCCCTCTGGCCCAAAGCGTTCGTGAATTCGTGGAGTCGTGCAACCCGTGTGCCGCAACAAACCTCCCATTCAAGCTTGGGAGGGCTGCTGCAGCCACTGCCCATTCCGATTGTCCCGGGCTCACGTGGCCCTGGTTTTATTACGGACCCCTGCCTTCCTCTGGTAATTCCCTGATTGGGTAGTCCGGATTTTTTTTCTAAAATGTCCTTTGTTCCTTTTCCCGGTCACCCTTGCCCCTCGTTTTTGGCAGCTTTTTTTTTCCCGCTATTTTTCGGTCATGGGGTTTTCCCCCCATATTGTCTCTGTTTTGGGGTGTTCAATTTGTTTGAGGTTCTGGCGCTCCCTGTAACCGCTACAAGTAAAAATTTGGTTTCTCCCCGGCCTATCACCCCAATCCAATGGGAAAGGGGGAGAGGGGTTTTTCCCGATATGGGGCCTTCTGCGACATTTTTTCTGTTTGTCAGGCGACTGGGGGTAATCTGTTACCCCGGGCGAATTTTTTTTTATAATTCGTTAGACCCCGGGCTGCCCGGTGCCCCCCCCTTTTTTTTGTCTCGGAGTGGTTCTCAAACCTTTTAATGCCGTGACCCGCAATACATTCTCATGTTCGGTGACCCCAAACCAAAAATAATTTTTAGGCTACTTCAAAACTGTATTTTGCTCTGGGGGTTCTATGTGTGAGCCTCTAGCGGGTATCTACTTTTACATAAATTTAAAGGTAAAACCCGAGCCGTTTCTAAAATATAACCTTTTACAGGGGCCTGTGGTGGTACTTGGGGGTTTTCTATATGTGCGCCTTGAGCGGTACCTTCATGTACTAATTAAAGGTACCACCGAGCCGTTACATAGATTAACCTTATCGGGGGGGGCCCTTGGGTGGTAACATGGGGGTTCTTTGGGATTTGAGCGGTACCTCTCAGTCACAACATATAAAGGTACCACCGGCCGTTACTAGATTTAACCCTTTTTTGGGGGGCCTTTGTGAGTGGTACATGGGGGGTTACATATGTGTGGTTGAGCGGTACCTTACATGCCCATACTTTTAAAAGGTACCACGCAGAGCCGTTACATAGATTAACCTTTCGGGGGGGGCCTGATGGACTGGGGGGGTTCATAATGTGACGCCCTGGGGGGGGGTTTAAAAGTCAACATATAGGGGTACAAAAGCAACCCGTTTACAAGAATAAATTTCGGGGGTGTGGTGGTAAGGGGGTTTTTAAAATTTACCCTTGAGCGGTCCCCTGCCCATTTCATTTAAAGGTCCAGAGAGCCGTTCAAGTTAATTAAAGGGGGGGGCCCCTTGAGGGACAGGGGGGACTTTGTGGGCCTTTTAGCGGTCCCTAAAAGGGAACATACAAATTAAAGGACTATCAGAGCCGTACATAGAAGAACTTTTCGGGGGGAGGCCATTTGGGTCTAGGGGGTTTCATTGTGACCCCTCATGTGCCACTCACAGCCCCCCCTATAAGGGGGGGAAGGGGGGGTAAATGTAATGTGTATATCATGTGATGGCTGTATGTGGTACAAGTAACAGGTTAATAACCTATTACTTGTACCACACACAGACATTACATGATGCTCTGGATGTGTGTGTGTGTTAACACTAAATTACCTTGCAGCCAGGAACAGCCCTGCCGTACAGTATCAGCGTCCTCTCTGCACTGAGTACGGCAGGGCTGTTCCTGATGCTTGGTACATATTGTGGGCGCGTGATGCTGCGCGCTTTCAGCGTCCTGCACGCACCGCCCACCAGAACCGGCGGGACGTAAGTCCGTCCTCACCGCAGCGCCGCTCACAGGAGCAGCTCACTGAGCCACCAATGCTGAGAGGAACGGCGCCCACTGCTCCCCCTCCCCTCAGTAATTTAAACGCTGTGGGCGGCGCACTATGCAAGCAGCTGCAGGGAGGGGCGCAGCGGCGGCCACAGCGCTCCTCCCTACAGCTATTAAGCCAGTGCGGGGCCCCCCTCAGCTCTCCGGCCGGCCGCCCTGCCCGGGCTAGGGGCGACCCCTGTGTTTTGGTCTTTCGACCCCCGCTGGGGTCGCGACCCACAGGTTGAGAACCGCTGGTCTACGGGCTACATCCCCGCCTACCCCTCCCCCTCTCTGTGCCCTCGGAGGTCCCGGCTGTGGAAGATTTAGTCCAGAACCTAACTGCCATTTGGAACCAGATACGCCAATCTCTACTCCGGGCTTCCGCTCGTAACAAGATACAAGCTGACAGAAAGCGAAGACCTCCTCTCATCTTCTCTCCTGGTGACAAGGTGTGGTTGTCAGCGAAGTATATCCGCCTCAAGATCCCTGGTTATAAGCTTGGTCCCCAGTTCTTGGGACCGTTCGAGGTGCTAAAACGCCTAAACCCAGTGGCCTACAAGCTCCGCCTTCCTCCCACTATGAGGGTCCCAAACTTCTTCCATGTCTCTCTCCTGAAGCCGGTCATCCTAAATCGTTTCTCTCGGAAAGATGTTCCTCCCACTCCTGAGGCTGGCGCCACCAATGTCTTTATGATAAAGGAAATTCTGGACATGAAAACGGTCAGATGGAAGCGCCTGTTCCTCATTGACTGGAAGGGGTTCAGACCCTGGGAAAGGTCCTGGAAAGGTCCTGGGAACCAGAATACAATATCCTGGACCGTAATGTTATCCAGAGATTCCTTCAGGCCAGAAGGTGGGGGGGGGGGCAAAGGGGGGGTTACTGTCACGGTCGCAGGCATCCGTGCCCCCTGCGAGCGCGTGCGCCAACAGTCGGGTCGCAGGCTCGCTCGTTCCCCTGCCTGTCCCACAAGTCACTTACCCGACCACGCTCCTGATGCTGCCTCTGTCCCTAGGGAGTGGGGACGCATGCACGCCGGCAGTGTTAAATTTAAAGGGCCAGTGCACTGGTAATTGGCTATTGCTGGTCACTGCCCCTATTTAAGCCTGCCTCTTCCTGGTGACCCTGCCGGATCTTTAGTGCCCTTAGCCTATTGAGAAAGTGTTCCTAAGCCTTGTTCTGATTACCGTGTACCGAACCGTTTGCCTCCGTGCTTCGACCACGAATCTTGCCGCCTGCCCTGACCTTCTGCCTGTCCACGACCTCGAACCATAGCCGCCTGCCCTGACCTTCGGCCTGTCCTCGACTACGAGCCTGCCTGACGATCTTGTACCACGCTACACCTCGGCTGCCAGCGCAAGCAAGTCACGTCAAGGGTAGCGACCTATTAGACTCCCGCCGCAGCAAGTCCATCCTGCTTTGCGGCGGGCTTTGGTGAAAACCGGGACCTACTTAGATTCCGCTCCCTGGTGTGCCTTACGCCATCGCTTGCGGTGGTCCAGAGGATCCACTAACTCCGACCGTGACAATTGGATGGCGCCAAAAGTGCAGAAACTTGATTGGATGGCTGCCAAAAGTGCAGAAAGGTGATTGGATGGCTGCCAAAAGTGCAGAAAGGTGATTGGATGGCTGCCAAAAGAGGCAGTGAAGGTGAGTGGATGGCCGTCAAAAGTGCAGAAACTTGATTGGATGGCTGCCAAAAGTGCAGAAGGGTGATTGGATGGCGCCAAAAGTGCAGAACCTTGATTGGATGGCCGCCAAAAGTGCAGAAGGTTGATTGGATGGCGCCAAAAGTGCAGAAACTTGATTGGATGGCCGCCAAAAGTGCAGAAAGGTGAGTGGATGGCTGCCAAAAGTGCAGAAAGACGCTGAAAACTAAACTGAAAATGGCGCGTCGAACGAGAGCTAGAACTTTACTCGAACGAACAGTAAAATATTCTGTTCGCTTTGAGCTCTAAAAAAATTGAGATGTTCTACTCGAACTTAACTTTTCTTGAACGGTTTGATCAACACTACTCACCATCTCTTGGAATACTGACTACGTCTATACATTATTTGTCTAGTATTTGATGGTATTTGAGGTGGATCATCCTGGTCTGGCCCCCATCCCTACTACTGCTACGTATGAGAGTGCTGCCTGTACCCCATTTGTGAACTTCAGTAGCATAACCACACTACTGCCCCATTTCATGCCTACACGTTCTGCGTGACAAAGGTTCCTGAATCAGAGAGAACTTTGTAGATTTAAAAAAGGATCAAATATACTCAGAAAAGTATTATCATTTAGACTGATTACCAGCAGTAACTACTATGGGTTTGTTTAGAAAAAAATGATGATGCCACACAATTGTAGAGGATGGCGGGTGCTCAGTGGAAAGACAATCGGCAGTAGTCCAGAATATAGAAAATCCACGGCACTCCTTATGTAGTTGAAGGAAAGATTTATTGTACAGACAATTGTATCTAAGGTCAACTCTCCACTTAAATGTACAAAATGCACTAGGAAGTTCATAAGAAATATTCCACGGTCCAAAGTTTTGGCCATAGTAGGCCTTCATCAGGGAGCGATATGTGGGAGAGAGCAGGTACGTGATGAAGGCCCGCTACGGCCGAAACATTGGACCATAAGATATTTCTTATTAACTTCCTAGTGCAGTTTTGTACATTTAAATGGGAGTTGATTTTGGATACAATTGTCTGTACAATAAGGGCATGTTCACACGACGGTTTTGGACGAGGTTTTCGGAGTGTTTCCTCGCCCAAAACCTCGTCCAAAACGCTTCCAAAACACCCCCAGTTCCTTTCATTGATTCCTATGTAAAACTTTGTTGTAGTTCACACACGACGAGGTTTTTACACGCTTCTTTGGAAGCACTGAAAAAGTAGTATCATGTCAATTCTTGAAGCGCGTTGTAGGCACGGTTTAGGCGCGGTTTTTGGCGCGGTTTTTAGCGCGTTTTCGCCACGATTTGTGTCCTGGCTATTTATTTGTATGGATGAAAACCTTGTCGAAAGCCTGATCCAAAACCTGACCAAAATCTGATCAAAGCCTCGTCAAAAACCTCGTCTGAAGAAGCGCGTTTCAGGCGAGGTTTTGATGGGGTTTGGACGAGGATTTGGTCGAGGAAACGCACCCAAAAAACCTCGGCCAAAAACGCAGTGTGAACATGCCCTAAATCTTTCCTTCAACTGCATAAGGAGTGCCGTGGATTTCCTGTACTTTGGATTTGTGGAATACCTCTTCCATGATTCTTCTAATCCGATGCTCACTACATGCAAATGGCTGGGGATATTCTTTGAGTTTTCTGCAATTCAATTGGATTGAAAGGAAAGACAGCCACCTCTGTGGTGGAAATCCAGTAGGACACCGTAGAAAAAATGGCTCTGCCTACACATGAATCTTTAGCTCATTACTCTGAGGGTAGTGACCTTGGCATGAAGGGTCAATGCACACTGGATGCAGTTTAAAGACATCTCTTCTTCACACTATTATTATATTGATTTATATGGCACTGTTATATACTGTAGCACTGTACAGAGATTGTCATCATTCACATCACTGCCTGTTCCCATTGGATCTTACAGTCTAAATTCCAGATTAACCTATCAGTATGTGTTTGGAGTACCTGGAGGAAATCCACACAAACACAGGGAAGACAACAGGACCACAGCGCTGCAAAGCAACAGTGCTAACCACTTAACCACCATGATGCACTATGCCAACCACTGAGCCACCGTAATGCACTATGCTAATCACTGAGCCACCGTAATGGACTATGCTAGCCACTGAGCCACCGTAATAGACTATGCTAGCCACTGAGCCACCGTAATGCACTATGCTAACCACTTAACCACCACGATGCACTATGCCAACCACTCAGCCACCGTAAAGCACTATGCTAGCCACTGAGCCCCCGTAATGCACTATGATAGCCACTGAGCCACCGTAATGCACTATGCTAGCCACTGAGCCACCATGATGGATTATGCTAACCACTGAGCCACCGTAATGCAGTGTGCTAACCACTGAGCCACCGTAATGCACTATGCTAGCCACTAAGCCACTGTAATGCACTATGCTAGCCACTGAGCCCCCGTAATGCACTATGCTAGCCACTGAGCCACCGTAATGCACTATGCTAGCCACTGAGCCACTGTGATGCATTGTGCTAACCACTGAGCCACCGTAATGCACTATGCTAGCCACTCAGCCACGGTAATGCACTATGCTAGCCACTGAGCCCCCGTAATGCACAAATGCTAGCCACTGACCCAAACCGAAAATGCACTATGCTAGCCACTGAGCCCCCGTAATGCACTATGCTAGCCACTGAGCCACCGTGATGCACTAGGCGAGCCGCTGAGCCACCGTAATGCACTATGCTAGCCACTGAGCCACCGTAATGCACTATGCTAGCCACTGAGCCACCGTGATGCATTATGCTAGCCACTGAGCCACCGTGATGCACTATGCTAGCCACTGAGCCACCGTGATGCACTATGCTAGCCACTGAACCACCGTAATGCACTATGCCTAGCCACTGAGCCCCGTTGATGTGATGCTAACCACTAGCCACCGTAATGCACTATGCTTCCACTGAGCACCGTGATGCTTTAAAATGCTAGCCACTGAGCACCGTAATGACTATGCAGCCACAAACCACCTAATGCACTATGCAGCCCTGAGCCACCTGATGCATAGCTAACCACTGAGCCACCGTAATGCACTATGCAGCCACTGACCCCACCGGATCTTACAGCCACTATCCACCGTAAGCACTATTCACCCACGACCCCCGTGATCATTATGCAAAGCCACTGAGCCACCGTGATGCACTATGCTAGCCACTGAGCCACCGTGATGCACTATGCTAGCCACTGAACCACCGTAATGCACTATGCTAGCCACTGAGCCACCGTGATGCATTATGCTAACCACTGAGCCACCATGCTGGACTATTACATTTCCTATGTATAGTCTAAGTATATAGACAGTTCCTGGGCTGTACAGTGTCCAGAGAGCTGTCCTATTCAGCTGGTCCCAGTACTTGATGTTGCAGAGACAATTAAGCAGAGCCCTTATCTGGGCTGTCACAATACTTGCATTCTCCCACTGTTATCTTGATATGCAAAAAAGAGATAACATTGTGGAGTAAGTGCATCCTGCATTGCAATCATCACACATGTGTCTGCATATTTGTGAGAGGACTGTACAGCTACACTGGGGGCAGAGGGAATAGTTTTTGGAACATTGACATAGGCTCTGTAGAAGGGTTGTGGGAGCAGGTCTTTCCATTGCTATCCGGGGGCAAGGGGCTTCTGTCTGAAATTCATGAGAACCTCTAGCAATACTTCATTGGGAGAGTGTGGTGCTGTGATGTATACTCTGGTGCTACTTGCTGGTCATAGAATGAAAGGGTTTTGTAGCACCCCATTAAAGTGGTCAGGAAAAGGACAAGGAGCACAACAGGAGGCTGCAAGTGAGAAGAAATGGAGATAAGAACAAACCATTAAGTCATGGAAAATGTTACATTTGCATTAGAATGGTGAGAAAATTCCATTAAGGGGTTTACTCATCTGGTTGCTTCATACAGCCTGCTCTGAACAGTCAGCTTTTATCTCCACCTTTTGTTCAGATGAGGGGAGTTTTAAATATGGTTCCCACTTTTTTGTTGAGGCCATGGGAGGTTCTACAACTTCAGGCTCCCAGTTCCTGTTCAGGCTGTGGGCAATTCTACAACTTTAGGCCCCAGTTTCCCGTTCAGGTGTGGGCATTCACAATTTCAGGGTCCCAGTTCCCGTTAAGGTGTTGGGGGGTTTCAAGCTTAGGTTCTCTTTCCTGTTAGGCTGTGGGGGGTTCACAGCTTCAGGGTTCCTCTTCCTGTTTTCCCGTGGGGTTCACATTCAGTTCCCTCCCCCCTTTCAGGGTGTGGGCGGTTCTACAGCTTCATGATTCCCTCTTCTGTTTGCATGTGGGCGGTTTCTACAGCTTCAGGTTCCCTTTCCTGTTCAGGCCCGTGGGGGGTTCTACAGCTTCAGTTCTCTCTTCCTGTTCAGCGTGTGCGGTTCTACAGCTTCAGGTTCCCTCTTCTGTAGGCTGTGGGCGGTTTAACAGCTTTAGGTTCCCTCTTCCTGTTCAGTCTGTGGGCAATTCTACAGCTTCAGGTTCCCTCTTCCTGTTCAGGCTTGTGGCGGTTCACACTTCAGGTTTCCCTCTTCCTGTTCAGGCTTGGGCGGTTCACAGCTTCAGGTTCCCCTTCCTGTTCAGGCTGTGGGCGGTTCTACACTTCAGGTTTTCCCCCTTCCTGTTCAGGCTGTGGGTGGTTTTTACACTTCAGGTTCCCTCTTCCTGTTCAGGCTGTGGGCGGTTTTTACAGCTTCAGGTTCCCTCTTCCTGTTTTAGACTGTGGGCGGTTCTATAGCTTCAGGCTCCCTCTTCCTGTTCAGGCTGTGTGTGATTCTACAGCTTCAGGTTCCCTCTTCCTGTTCAGGCTGTGGGCAGTTCTACAGCTTTAGACTCCCACTTCATGTTCAGGCTGTGGGCGGTTCTACAGCTTCAGGTTCTCTCTTCCTGTTCAGGCTGTGGGCGGTTCTACAGCTTCAGGTTCCCTCTTCCTGTTCAGGTTGTGGGTGGTTCTACAGCTTCAGGTTCTCTTTTCCTGTTCAGGCTGTGGGCGGTTCTACAGCTTCATGCTCCCATTTCCTGTTCAGACTGTGATTAGTTCTACAGCAGTGAGTGACATTTCACCTCTGCTATTCCTAGCTGATCTTTTTAGGGGAACATGGAGGTGTCTTAATATCGGGGCGGAAGGCTGCAGAGCTCCAACGGGTTAACGTTTGTCAGTAAGAAACATAAACAAACTCTTCTGCTGCTGATAAGACAGCAGAAAGTGACATCACCAGCCTGGCCACTGCTGGAGCACAGAGACATGGTTGGTAACTATAGAAGCAGGAAATAAGAACTACTTTAACTCTGAAATAAAGCAAAATCAGAACAGCAATGTATTGGGTGATACTCAGTATTTAACTTTGCTTACACGTTTAAAGACAATCATTGTGGTGGGATTATCCGTTAAATGGGCCAGCATGAGTGAAAGAGCCCCTTTTAATTACCCTCTGGGAGTTCTTGAAAGCTGGTTAAGTTAGTTCAAACATTGGGATGACTTTACCCTCAGAAGTTCTCCCTGTAGCTCTACAAGTTACCCGTTGTATTTACAGCTGTGCAGGAGCAAGTCCAATGCTTGGTCACCAGTATCTCTGCTCCTGAGGAAGGCTGGAGGGGCTGACTGGGAAAGTCCTGTTGTCCTTGTGCATAGAGACCTCCATGCCATGAGTAGGACATACACGTTCTATACTGATTTATTTGAAAGACGACCTGTGACCTCTCCTGTCTGTGTTTGCAAATCCTTAGGCATTATGGGAAAGGAGCTGGAAAGCTCACTGCGCCCTCTATATGCAGATGCTTAGTAGTGGGCTAAAAGGCAATCAACACACTACACACCTTAACTGGTGCTCTCCATAAGGAGAGATGTCCCCCTTCTCTCAGCCACTCATTGCCTCCCACCCAGTCAAGCCAATATTGCTCTGCTCTACACTGATGAGGGGCAAAACCCCGAAACGGTCGTATGTAGATGAGCAATATTGGCTTGACAATTATTCCTTTTTGCTTCTCAAAGATTCAGTGAATCAGAAGTAAATTGAGGATTTGTTACAACCTATAGAGGGCGCAGTGAGCTTCCCAGCTCCTTTCCCATAATGCCTTGTGATATGCAGATGCTTAGTAGTGGGCTAAAAGGCAATCGAAACACTACACACTTTAACTGGTGCTCTCCATAAGGAGAGATGTTCCCCTTCTCTTTGCAAATCCTTGTATTCCCTGTGCTATAACAATCCTGCAGCCTCTTCTCTTATATCTCTGTGTTGTGCTGTTCCTCTGTTATTCCTCCTGGCAATGTATTACTGAATCTGTCAGATGGGTGTTACCATTCTAGGTTTAGAGGGGCGTGTCCCTGCACACCCTGACTGTCAGGACTGATTGGACAATATCAGACTGTGCAGGGCACTCCTCCAATTGGTAAAGCCCATCTAACAGATTGGTAATGCATTTCTAGGAGACATAACCGGGGAACCACACAAGATAGAGATCTAAGGAAAGATGCTCCAGGATAGTCTTTTCATGGGGAACACAAGCAGTTACTAAAATTGAGATGTCAGGAGATGCCATGGGACCTCTTTAACCCCTTAACTCTCAGGACTGAAAAGTAGTTAATGACCAGAAAGTTTTTTTTAGTTTTTGACTCCTTGCGTTAAAACAGTTGTAACTTTATTTTTTCAGTGACGCAGTTGGATGAGGCCTCATTTTATTCGAGACGAGTTGTGCTTTATGGGGGAATAGTTTAAGTTCACTTATATAGAATTGCAGAAATTAGTTTTAATTTTTTTTGACATTTTTTTTTTGACATTTTTTTTACACCGTTCATATTTCACACATAATAACTCATTTGATTAATTCTACAGGTTATTACGGTCGTGTGGATACCTAATATGTATAGGTTTTTTTGTGTGTGTAATTTATGCACAATTATTTTTTATTAAATATTTTTATTTTATTATTTATTTTTTTATTCTTTTTTTTTACACTTTTTATGTTTTTATTTCCTTTTTTTTTTAAAAATCCCCTGAAGAGAGAACTGTTTTACATTTTTTTTACACTTAGTAATGTGTTAGCATATTCATATATGCTAATACATTATAATCTGTGTCAGTGTGACACAGGCAGTGTTCAGGACAGTTCACAGTGTGTCCTTGTCACTGGCTTGTTACACAGACAGCCTAGGGGCTACTCCAGGTCCCCAGGGATGACTGTGCAGCCGTTCCCCGGGCTCTGTCGGGTCACCGGGTATTGTGATCACCCGACAGAGCAGGGGAAACCCTTTGATTGCGCTGCGGTAATGCACCGCCGCAATCAAAGGGTTAAAGCACCGGGTTGCAGAGGTTTCCTCCGCTCCCCGATGCTTGCAGGACTAGCTCTGGGATCAGGCTGTGTAGTACAGGCCCGATCCCAGTGCAGTTGCGGCGCCGGCTACCGCAAACGCCGAAGTCTACAGCGACGTCAAAAGACGGTGCGCGGTCATTAAGGGGTTAAATGGGTTTTCCAGTTTGATATGAATAAGGCTTCTAATGAAAATTTACATTTTAATATACCTTAAAATACCAGCAATTTCAATTAGGAATTTGAAATTCTCTGCTTGCTGCCAGTGAATGGATATGTTTAAAGGGGTTTTGTCACGATGTAATGTTGACGTGGGATCCTTCAAAATGGCTATTTAATCACTTTTCTAAATATAGGTCATTAAAAAAAGTGAAGCCTCTGAGAGCTACAGCCTGACTAAGATGCCCTTAGTTTCCTGTGGATTAGCCAAATAACATGTTTGCTCAAGTACAGAGACTGAATATCAGGAGCGTGCATGGGAGGTGAAGCAATGACACCACAAAGCCTCAAGAGGGGAGTATCAGCCTGTTAGGTGAGGAATTCACTTCTTGGCAAAACCCCTTAAAGTTGACATGCAAAGAGTGGAAATCTGTATAGAACCAATACGTTAGTTCTCTGTGAACCACCCAGTCTAGACTCTAAGGGAGCTTTCACACAGCGCAGTTTTGGTGCAGTTTTAACTGGGCTCCAGTCAAACTGTCTTTATTACCAGCAGCTTCCTTCACTTCTCTAAACTATTTGGAAAGTGATGCATCAATCAGTGTGTTTGTATCCACAAGACTTCACACACAGTAATTGATGACTTACTTGAAACACCTTTCTGAACAATTTAGACAAATGAAAGAAGCTTGCTGGTAAAAAAAGGCAGTTTAATTGGAGCGCAGTTAAAACTGCACCAAAACTGCGCTGTGTGAGAGCACCCTTTCGCTTATCTAAACTCTTTGGGAAGTTAGTAATCCATTAAGGAGCTTTCACACAGCGCAGTTTCGATACAGTTTTAACTGCGCTCCAATTAAACTGCCTTTTTTTTTTTACCAGCAAGCTTCTTTCACTTCTCTAAACTGCATAGAAAGTGAGGAATCAATCAGTGTGTATCCACAAGACTTCACAGACAATCATTGATTACTTACTTGAAACATCTTTCTGAACAATTTAGACAACTGAAAGAAGCTGCTGGTAATGCAGGCAGTTTAATTACAGTGCAGTTAAAACTGCACCAAAACTGCGCTGTGTGAAAGCTCCCTAAAGATGATACATTGTAACAAGTATCAGGACACAATAACTGTAACTCATAGAGGATTGTCTGGACTGGATACAAATGTGACAAACCCTTAGAGGCTGAATGGGGTTCTATCACATTGTTACATAAAGGAGGTAGAGAGTGAGGGTAGGGCCATCAGGTTGGGCCTCTGTGCTATAATTGGTTAGGATGAATCCCTATTACTATATCATAGACATTTAAAAAACAAACAAGGAACAGCGCCCCACATGGATTTTGCCTAGTTTTGCAGCTTTGATACAGTGAAGGGGGTTGAGCTGCCATGTTAGACACAACCCACGGACAGGTGTGCTACCTTGTGTTTCTAATCCTGGACAACCCTTTAAAGCAGCCTCATGCTCTTTCAGGATGGGGGTTAAAGGGGTTGTCTCACTACAGGGATTGCTGCTTTTTATATTAAAGATCTTGCAAAAACAAGTCACTTTGCAATATGTGTCCATTAACAGTGTCCTACCTATTCCTAGATACCCCCTCTTGTATGGGCTGCATCAGCTCCTCAAGTCGCTATAGCTACAGTCTGATCTCTCCTGATAGGCTGCCAGCACTGGTTGCTATAGCTACAGACCTGTCTGATCTCTCCTGATAGGCTGCCAGCACTGGTTGCTATAGCTACAGACCTGTCTGATCTCTCCTGATAGGCTGCCAGCACTGGTTGCTATAGCTACAGACCTGTTCAATCTCTCATGATAGGCTGCCAGCACTGGTCGCTATAGCTACCGACCTGTTCAATCTCTCATGATAGGCTGCCAGCACTTGTCGCTATAGCTACAGACCTGTTCAATCTCTCATGATAGGCTGCCAGCGCTGGTTGTTATAGCTACAGACCTGTTTGATCTCTCCTGATAGGCTGCCAGCACTGGTTGCTATAGCTACAGACCTGGATTCTAATGCAGCCTAGTAGAAGCCAGTAAATGAAATCAAGAAAACAGGGCTGAGGTAAGATGAATCAATATAGTGAGACAACCTCTTTAAGTTTGATGACCTCTGGTTTCTGGTAACATTTTGACCTATCAGAACACAGACGTGTTATATAAAGGTGGCTGTGCAGTAAATGCATGAATATCAATGACCCCCCTGGACGCAGGCGGTCACCACTAGTAAGAACCAGAACTCCAGAACCCAGTTACCCTCCAAATCACTTGTTCATGGGTTACACACTGTGAAATTTACTGACCCTGTCCATGTTGTGCACAGATCAGAGGACAGGTTCATGATACTCTGTGACCTGTTACCTGCCTCAGATTTTGTTTTGGTCAGACCTGTTCCTCTGTCTATTTTTTAATGCTATGAATACTGCATTTTCTCTGAAGACAACCTTCTACATATAGATGCTGCATAATATGCACATCACCAAATGTATATCTGCAGTGTCGGACTGGGGTGTCTAGGGCCCACAGGTGGAGTTGGTTCTGGGGGCCCACCAGTTGAGCAGTTTCTAGGCCCACCGGTGGGGTTTGTTTAAGGGGCCCACCCTACAGCTACTGTAAATGACTGTACTTGCCTCCTATACTCTGCCTCTTGCTTTCTGCCTTTTCCTATTCTGAGGATGTATATACAGTTAAAAAACAACTCTAGGTCTACCATGCTCAGGGGCCCACCGGAGGTTTCCCCTTTTCCCCTGTGGGCCAGTCCGAGCCTGTATATCTGATATACACTGCATAAATATGTAGTAGAGCTGAGTTTGCACATTGGAGGTGGTATCTGTCAATTTCACTGGGGTTGCAGCTGCTACTGTCTTACAGCAAAGGATGACATCTTCTGGCTCTCCAGCTATTGCTGTACTACTGCTCCCAGCATGTTAAAAACGGTGGTTTTGCAATAGCTGGAAAGCCACTGGTTGTAAATCAAACCTTTTCAGAATTGTTATCATGGGGCTCAGTGTTACACATTTATCTCTTTTTTTATTTTAAACATTCACAGACATAAATCTAATTTTGCCTATTTGTAGCAAAAATTCACAGTGAAGAAAACAACCCAATTAAAAAATAACTTTTACTTGATATGCCTTAAAAGAATGCCCTCCAAAATGGAGGACCCACAGCAACAAACACCAAAATTTTGTTCTCCTAGAGAGGTAGAAATGCTGGTTCCTCTAAATCTAAATATCCAATATAGTGGTACTGACCCAAGGGGTGAAAATTGCCCCCCTCGGCGGAGTAGTCGCCCCAACAGGAGCGGCCCCACCTATTGAGAGCGCACCCTAGGTCAGACCCCTTAAACAGTTCCTAAAAGGATACCAGCAGGACTCCCATATGTACTATAGACACTCCAGGAGAAACAATTCTATCCACATAAAATCATTCTTTTTAGTCACATGTACAAAACAAGAAAAAAATTATATTGGAGGGCATTCTTTTAAGGCATATCAAGTAAAAGTTATTTTTTAATTGTTTTTTTTTTCTTCACTGTGAATTTTTATTTTAAACATAAATTATATTGAGTTTTTTGTAACAATTAGATATAAAAATATATAATGTCAAATGCCAACAATATTGTAATCCACTGAAAACAATAGATTAAAGATACGGCATAATTATTATGCAGAGTACCATAAGCAGAGAAATAAAAATAAGAATGTGATACAATCAATTTTCATAAATGTTTTTTTGTGCAGAACTATACATTGTATTTGGCACATATTGCTTTTAATTTATAGAGGGAGGAATGGATGCCTCTATTTTGGTTTCCTGTACCCCGCCCACTTGCACAGGTTGTTATATCAGTGCAGTATGCGTGCAAGGTTGGTGCCTGTTTTTATTTTTCTCTCTGGAATATGGAGGTCGGTTGGCCCAATGAGAAATCTGAATTTGGCTCTAGTGAGAGATAATAGATAGCGTAGGACCACCCGCCTTGAGATCCCGTTGTAAGCCGGGGGTGGCATAAACATTTTTTGATCAAAACGCGTGAACTAAGAATCTCAAAGTTTTTTCATGTGATACAATCTGGACACTTTCATAACCTCGTTATAGAGATAAAAAAGAAAACAGATCCAACAAAACATAAGTAACCCTAAACAGTAGCAGAATTTGAAACCTTGGTACCAACTTAGAAATAATAAATTAGAAGATTTCAAATAGCATCAAATACAGATATATTAGGTCTGGAATAAGAAAGTATCGGTACAGATATAGATCCAGATATAGATACAACACTGCAAGAATGTCCATTAACCCCAACATTGCAGATAATCAGACAACGAGGCTGAACACTGGGGGAGACATGTATGATCGGGTTTTTCACCTTTTTCTGGCGTAAAATGCGCCTAAGTGAGCGGCTACGATGTGTAATGCGCCTGATGAATGTGTCAGGCGCATTGTTCCTAAGACACTTTCTAATGCGCCGAACATGAAGAGTGTTCGGGGGGCGTCGCACCACACTCGTAATATTAGAACTTAAAATGAATGTGGGTTTGGCAAAACCAGCGCATTACGCTCGGGACAGGCAGACCTATCTCAATGTGCTTGCTGAGCCTAGGAGTCGGAGTGGAGCTGGATTTGCTGTTAGGGAAAAAATGTCCAATATTTCTCAACTTTCCCCCAGTACAATAATAAAAGTGATTTCTGATTATTAAACAAACTTAAAAATTACATTATTTAAATTTAATAAAAAATGTTATTTTATAAAAAATATAAATAAAATATAAAAAAAAAAAATTTTCCTATAAAATGGGTTTAAATTTAGTAAAAACTAAAACTAATTTACATTAAATAACCCCCTGGTGATGATGTTTAGATTTACATCTTTAAATGTTTACTAGTTAAATTTTAAATGTATTCTTCGCTCTCCCACCCTTATTTCTAATACAGTGCGAGCCGGCACAGGGTATTGCTGGGACCCGTGGTCCACCAAGCAGATCATCCATATGTTTCTATTACTGACATGCTATTCTAATAACTTCTCTTATTTCCAGCCTATCTATAGCCTTTATACAAGTTTGGTGCATTATTAAAGGGAACCTGTCACATAGGTTGTGCCCCCCTTGCTGAGGGCAGCACAAGCCAGTGTCAGACCTGCTGTTTCCAGCCTGTGTCCCTTATTCTGTAAGATGCGCAGTTTTAGAGCATTTACCCTTAATCTTATTTAAGAGTAGGGGTTAACTCCGCCCACCAAAGCCTAGCCCCGCCCACTGAAGTTATTCACATGTTTCTACCATTCAAAGTAATAGGTTGCCCAGTTGAGGTGGGGGGGCTACCCTCAGGGGGGGTTTTAAAAAAAAACTGACTCCTGAAGACTCTTTTGAATGACCTTCTTGCTGAAACTCGATTTGAGCATTAAATACCCCAAAACTCAGACTTACAGAAATGGGACACAGCCTAAAACAGCATCGACATAGCTTTTTGCCTCATAGGGGGGCAAAAACTATGTGACATTTTTCCTTTATGCGCCAAATTTCCAAATGAAACCAAACCCACAGGCGGGGGGGGGGAACTTTATACCCCTTTTTAAATCCACATAAACCATTTTCAACATTCAGGCCTTTATACACTGAAAAATAATCGAAAATGAACTTTGAGCATTGATTTATACTCCCCGGATGTAAAAAGGTCCCACCTGGCTCATATAACCCCCGTATTAGGACAATATATACATTTTTTAGAGAATACACATTTACGGGCACCAACATCCAAAAACCCCAAAAATTTCTGCTAAAAACCGGGGAAAGGGAAATCCCCGGGGGGTACAAAAAAAAAAGGGTTGCCCTCATTTCTTTGATTTCCTTGGGTGTGCAGAAATTAACTATGGGCTCTTGCCACTTCTTAAAAGCTTGGGAAATGTGCTTCCTGGCCCTGATAAATCAAATCTACCATTTTCCAAAAATTTTTGATCGTTTTGGGTCATTAGTGAACGACGGATGGTCGGCTCCAACCACCGAGACTGAAGACCGCTTTTGGCGGCTAATAAGATTATATGTAGGCAGGGGTGCCAATAGGGGGATACGGGCATACTCCTTCGGGGCCCCAATCAAAAAGGGGCCCCTGATAGTTTTTAAAAAAAAGAAAAGTAAGGGTTGGGGGCCCCATTTGATCTGGCTGTTAAACGGTTAATAGATGACTGATGGCAGCCCTGTATGTAGGATTGAAAAATGCCCGAAATTTTTTTGGGATGGGGGGGGGGGTGGACAACAGTTGTGCCGGGTTCCAGGTTAAATAGCACTTAAATTTTATATTTAAATTTTATTATCAATATCTCCCAGAACATAACAGTCTCGGCACAAGTCCCAAACTTGGCAATTTAGGGAATTCGCATTTTTTGGGAAGAATCAATCGTTGGGGCAGGTGGGTGGGGGCAAATACTAATTCCAAAAATTACAGAATGTGCAATTCTAAAATATGTGTCCCTCCATTTTTCATTGATTATGTGTATATTTATCTCTTTTAAGGCTCTTCTGGTGGTGCTATCAGATTTTCCCCAGACTGAATCTTCTTCAGGGACTGGAGGGAACATCCTCATCAGCCATAAGGTAGGTTTCACTCGGGATCCAGCTTACTTCTCTCTACACAGTGACTGCACCAGCAGAATAACGAGTACAGCTCTGAAGTACAGAGGTGGTCTTTTTTGCTGCTCATGTCTTGCCTATAAAAGGGCAATCTGATCTGTGGAAGGGTTTCTTGTTTGTTCCATGGGAGTATCGAATGCTGGTAGGGAGGTGGAGACCAGTAGGTTCATAAAGCCCATGGGAATGGAACTTCATGTGGTGGTTGTTCTCAAGTCTCATAGCTGGAGCCAGATCGAACAGTTTTATAGTCCTTACTGAAAGACAGATAGGGCATGTCCCCACTGCACGGGTTTTCGGCCGGTTTTTCAGCCGGTTTGCGGTTTTTCAGAACGCCTGAAAAACCAGCCGAAAAAGAGCACAAGGTGCTCTAGGAAAACCCGTGCTGGCGGCCCCACTGCCCGGGTTTTCCTCCGCCCGGTTTTTTCCGCCCGCGGGTCCGGCCGCAAAACATTTTTGCTTGCACAATCTTCCGCCGGTTTCCGGACGAACTGTGCTAGCCAATGTGAAGGGGAAGGGCTTTTCTCCGCTCATCGCGAAGAAAAGTCGCCCCTCCCCCGCCCCGGGCCGGGGGGGACGCCGCAAAACATGAAAATTCTGGCCGTGCTGTCCGTGAGAGCGCGCCCATATGGACGACGGTAATTATGAAAATTTTAACCTGTTGTGATTCACATATATTCATCATTGAGGGCAAGTATATGGTAGAGGTGGTCCTTATTGACTGCTTCCATCCCATCTCTTATCCATGAAAGGGCAACCTGACTTTTGGAAGGAGTTTTGAAGGCTGGTAGTGAGGTGGCGACCAGTAAGTTCATAGAACCCATGGGAAAGGGACCAACTTGAGCTCTGATCCCGTTCTTCAAAATCCCCATAGTTGGTGGCAGATATTTTATAAGTGGTGACTGATTATGACAATCAGTTCTGATTAGAGGAGGGTTATCATTGAAACAAGCTCCCCCTCCCTGAACACTCACTTCTCCCCCGGTCACAGAGCATGGCTAGAAAACTCCCCTGTAGAAGTCAATGGGTCTGCTCCTGTTCACAGGCTCCTATGTCCATGCAGCTACTGTAAAGCATCTCTCCAAATGCTGCTAAAAGCTGCTCAGACAGATATTATCTGTTGTGATTTGAGATAGCTTATCTTTAGACAATATACAAACTCATAGATAAGCACTAGTGCCTCCCAAATGCTATACCTGGGCTGCTGAGTGTATGGGGATGTCTGCACTCCATTAAAGCAAAGATAAAATCCAATAGTAAGATTATGTCTACAGAACAGAGGTTTCCTGTTGGATTTTAATTGGTTTTAGTATTTTGAAACCGATGAAAATCCGATGGAAAAACGTTCACATAGACTGTAATACAAAAAGCAACCTGTAGTCTACAGAGGTCATTTTTTTTCGGTTGTTTTAGGACGCCGGCGGTTTTAGGAATATTGTCACGGACAACGGTAGTGGATCCGCTGGACCGCCGCAATCGATGACGTAAGGCACGCCAGGGAGCGGAATCTAAGTAGGTCCCGGTTTTCACCAGAGCCCACCGCAAAGCAGGTTGGACTTGCTGCGGTGTGAGGCTACCAGGTCGCTACCCCTGACGTGACTTGCTTGTGGTGGCAGCCGAGGGTAAGCATGGTACCGAATCGTGAGGCGTAGACGTAGTCGGGGACAGGCGGTAAGGTCAGGACAGGCGGCAGAGGTTCGTGGTCGAGGGACGGAGGCAAATGGTACTGTACACGGATGAGACGAACAAGGCTAAGGTTAACGCTTTTTCAATAGGCTATAAAGGCACTAAAGATCCAGCACTGGGCACAGGAAGGGGCAGGCTTAAATAGGGGCAGCGACCGGCAATAGACAGAGACACAGACAGGAGTGCGGCTGGGTAAGTACAGGGGAGACCGAGCATTAGAGTGAGTGCGCCCGCGACCCGACATGCGGACCGCGGCGCTACTCGCCCGCGGGGCACGGATGCGCCCGCGACCCGGGGAGAGGTTCGCAGGGGCACCCGAGACAAATATGTTGTAAAGTCTAACGGAAAATTTACTATTGAAGTCAATGTAAACCAGTGGATGGTTTTTGTCCAGGTGTTTAAACAAGGTATATGAATTTTTCATACATTAAAAACATGCCAAAAACCTCAACAAAAACCTAAACCAACCCAAAAACCTCGTCGGAAACCCAGCTGCTTTGGACAAAAAACTGACAAAATACTCAGGATCAAAGCGGTTTTTGGCTGGGGCTACACAGGTAAGGGCAAAAAAATGTCGGCTTCTTGTCCTATGCAGGACTGTGGTTTTTGCCACTGATTCGTGCATAAACCGCGGTCGGTATTATTTTTTTGTCATCGGTCCGTACAATTGAATGGCAAAATGCAAAACTCCGGCAGAATTTGCAACATGTTGCATATTTCGCCATATTTTTAAAGCGGCGGTAAAAAACCTGTGTATAGACTACAGCACAGGTTTTCATTGCTGTCTATGCAGCACAGGGTACTGTCAGATTCTTGGTGGTTTCAAAAATTGGGGGGACT